>RCHF01002026.1:0-11206 GCA_003987895.1 Neonothopanus nambi | reverse complement strand
ACCTTTCGTGTTTTATGCAAAAGCTGTCATCGAGAGCCGGCTGGGTGAACAGGCGGCAGTAGATGATGATAGAATGCATGCCGGTGAGGAATTACCTGCCTCAGAGAGCGAAGAAGGCGAGACAGCACCACGAGTCGAGGAGAGTTCGAATGGCAAGCGCGTGAGCTTACATCTGCTCTCGGGGATGACTTTGGGTCACAAGCACGTCGCCAACAACTTTCCTGAGGCGGAGAAGGGCAAGGGGGATGAAGGAGGTATGGGAGATCATACCACGGAGTCGCAGCAGGATGGTGGCAGTGAGGATAATGCAGGAGATGATTTTGAACCTGCCCTGAATGATCAGCGGGGCGGTGATGGTTCCCCGGAATTATGCCATAACCGGGACAACGAGTGTGGCACGGGCAGAACTGAATCTGCGTCTCACGTTTCTGAGTCGCAGATGGGGGGGGAACATGAGGATCACACAGGAGGAGCCAATCCTGTGTCCCAGGATTGTTCACAGGCTCAGGTTGGAGAGTGTGACGCGGACGGAGCTGGATCCGCTTCTAGTGGTCCTAAGTCACAGACAGGGAGGGAACACAAGGATGATACAGCAGGGGCTGTACCTGTGTCTGAGGATCGTTTGCAGGCCCAAGGTCATGCGGGTAATGGAGGAGTCGAAGCCACATCCAAGGATCGTGGTGAGGTACAAGGTTGTGGGCAGGCAGAGACTGGTGCAGGAGATGTGTCAGGTACAGATCAGAGAGGCTTTTGTACATCGGATACCCAGGGAATGAACGGGGCCGCAGTAGCCGACAATAATGATGGAAAAGGGGAGGACAAAATGAAAACTGGTAAGCGAAGGGGAAGAAAGATGGGTGGGGGAGATGGTAGTGCTGTTGCCGCAACAAATGAATTGCGCCGTTCGTCAAGACATACTCGTACCTCGGATGCCCAGGCACCGCCTTGGTCTCCCAACAAGTGGCAGCGACTGTCAGATGAGCCCATCAGTAATACAAGTCAAGCCTCAAAAGCGTCAGCGTGGGACTGGGATTGGGACCAGGACACACTTTGGAACACGGAACCACCCAAGGGTTGGAGGCGGCATCGTCCAATCACAGATATTCAAGGGGAAGACGTGGAGCTCAGTTGGGTAGCTGGTCTGGGATTCGTTGAAGTTGACGAAACGTGTGGAAAGGTGGTGCAGCGGGACAAGTTTGGTAACCGCACTGGTGTACACGATCCCCCTGTACGTCCATCAAAACGAAAGCGCAGGTAATTTGAGGGAAGATTGGACAATGTTTGCGCAGTTTGTTAGTAGGTCTCTTCTTTCCGGTCATCTATGTCTTTGTCATCAAGCTCAATTATGGTTCTTCGAGGCTTTCTAGTTCAATTCTATCATCTAGTTCAAAGACTTTATGTCTAGTTCAATGGCACTCTCAAGTTCAATTGTCTCATGTGTAGTTCATTCAAGGCTGCTCAAGTTCAATTGCCTCATGCCTAGTTCAATGACTTCTAGTTCAATTGCTTCTGTTAGTTCAAATACTTCTAGTTCAATTACTTTAATTAGTGTTACTCTAGTTCAATCATGACCTTCCAGTAGTTCAATAAAGTTCAATAAAATTTTCTAATCATTAGCATAATTAACTGAACCAGCTGACACTCGTAGTTCAAATGTAATGTGTATATGGTTCAATGTTAGGGCTTTACTGAAAAGTTTAGAACTTAACTGGTTGCACTTTATGGTGTACAGGGCTCTCCTGTTCTCTGCCTCTAGATTGTTCAGCTGAATCAGCAGTGACAAGTGTGTTAGGCGCTCTTCTGACCAGCATCACCTATGAATCTTGGGCCAATGATTTGCTTGTGGCTGCTGGTTCACAGAATCAGAGTATTATTGTTGATATCAGTGGGGGGGTTCATGAAGGGAAGAACAAGAGAGTACATTTGAAGGTATTGGGTGAAGTAGTTCAGGCCTCAACTCGTCCTTCTGGTAACAACAACTGGGTGCTGTTCAATCCCATTCTTATTGTTGACTCAACTCAACACCCCCAGTTAATGACCGAAAATTGTCTTCTGATTGCTATTCGCAGCAATGAGCATGGACATCTTTTTTGTCGAATTGGGCAAAAGTATATGGATGAGCAACAATTGAAAGATAAAGCCATTATGCTCCTTCAACGTGTCAAAGTCAATGTTGGAGAGAATACTCAGGTCGACATGGGCATTGAGGTTAAATTGCATCTGAATGACCTTGCCATCATCAACGATGATGCAAAACTCAGGTCTTTCTCAAATGAGCAGATGGCACCCATTCGTCGGGAGGTTAAGGGGAGGCTGGACATTTAGATTATGAAGGATTTTTTTGTTTCTAGGAACTTTGTAGAGTGCATAATGGACATCTTGAATATCTTGTAGCAAATAGCTGTTTAGACACAGTGTATACCAATCAATAATTGTACATAATGATACTGTATATACACCCAATTAATGTACAGCTGAGTACTGATTAATCCCCTTGAGTGAGCATCAGCCTCTTCGTGGCTCAAGGGATTAGTAACTGTACTGCCCATGGCAGTGTCAGTGAAGCAAACAGACACTCATAAGCCATATCTCGCATAATTGTAGCACCAGCCACTGAATGCCGGAGTCACATCCAGTTTTCTCTCCAGATTTCACCTATATTCTTCATACCCATGCAAACTAGAAGGCAGGAGCAGGCTGCCAAATGCCAGACTCATTCTACATCGAATGCACCTCCACCGGTTCGTCACGTGCCTCGTGCCGCTCCATTGGACCCAGTTACTTCTCCTGCCAAAAACCTTGCTATGCCAATTGAACTGCCTACACAGGGTCCCTCGAAACACGTACAAACTCGTGGAAAGTCAACTAAGTCATTGGTTGCTCCTCCAGCAGCAGCAGTGATGAATACACACAAACTTCTTCCAGTGGTGGAGCTTGTAAAGGTGTGTTGTTTTAAGTTGTTGCATAGCCACTGGTGCTAAAATGTTGCATTTGTTTGAAAACAAGGCATTGCACAAAAACACATTTGTTCCTTCCAATGCAAAAGTGAAGGAGGGCCACATGTCTGAGACAGAAGACAAGAATGGTGATTCCAAAGAATCGGAGGAGTCAGGAACAGATAGAGAACAGCAACAGGACGCAGCATTGTTGGAGCCAGTGACAAATGAGATAGAGATGCTGGTTGTCCAAAATGTTGCTGCTGATAAATGTTCTCCAGGAGTGATGGTTCCAGGACCACCAGCACCATCTCCTCCTCCASCACCWCCTCCTCCAGCGCCATCTCCTCCTCCAGCACTGTCTCCTCCTCCAGCACTGTCTCCTCCTCCAGCACTGTCTCCTCCTCCAGCACTGTCTCCTCCTCCAGCACTGTCTCCTTCTCCAGTGCTGTCTCCTCGTCCTCCACCTCCTCCTTCACCACCACCACCACCACCTGCTTCACCACCATCTCCTCTACCTCCTCCTTTATCTCCGGCTCCACTTCCTCCAACTAATATCACAGAAGTTGGAGTTCCCCAATCTTCACCGCCTCCACCTATCATTAAAGCAGATCCTATGGTTGATTTACAAACTCTTCCAGTGTTGAAACACATACCACTTCTCCTCCTGAAAGATAGAAAGAGCAAGGGTTCCAAGAACAATAAGCACACACAGGAGGAGATGGTGGAGGAACTGGACAATGAAATGTGCATTATGCAGTATTTGAACAAGCGGGATGAGCAATTGCAGGAGGCGAGGCAGGAGGAGATACAGCTCGACAACATTGAGGCTAGGGAGGGATTGCGTGCTCGTTTGCTGGAGGAGGCACGGGTGAGAAAGGAGAAACAAGAGTTAGAGGAAACAAAGAGAATAGAGTTGGAGAGACTCAACAAGTTTTACCAGGACTATGTGAGCTTGCAAGATAGAGGGGAAGATGAAGGAGGTGCGGTGCAGGAGGGTGAGGAAGGATACGACCTGCATACTGAAGATGAAGGTTTGGAATGGGCTGGCTGTTAGTATACTGATCTTCCTGACCTTGACAATATACACGAAGATGAGGATGAAGAGGAAGATGGGGATGAAGAAGTCAAAGAAGATGAGAATCGACAACATGAGAGTGGAGCAGTGGGTGGAAACGAGGGTGAGGGTGAGGATGAGGATGAGGATGCTGCAGAATTCGAAGACAACAGAGGTCATGTGGTTGAGCAGGATGTACTGGATGGGGAGGATGATGAGAGTGAGAATGAGAATGGGTGTAAGCAGAAGCCAGGGTCTATTCCAGTGAAGCTGTTAGCAGCTGCTCAGAAGCTGTGGAATTGTTTCCTCTCTAATATTGAAGCTCTTGCTGAGGAATATGGGAAGACATCACAGGCAGTGATCAAGGAGCTTGGGATTCTCAGTTTGTCACCACACCATCTCAATATATTCAATGCATACCAGTCATACTACAATGCAACAAGTGGGGACACAAAGCCAAAAGACAGTAAGCAGGAACTCCAGGCTCCTTCATTGAACAGGTTGTTTATACATGTTTTTTTTTGCTAGTGACCCCTGCAGATTGGACGAAGCACGTTAGGAAAAAGTACTTGGAGGAGTTGCACAAGCATCTGCCTCCAGAAAAGTTCAACAACACTGCTGCACATCATGAGGCGATGGAGGATATACTGGATTGGTATGAGAGTCGTTTGTTGGGTCATATGAATGGGGGAAAGCGCAAGACAGTTATGATGATGCAAGCTCTTCAGCCGTTGTTGTTGTTGGTGAGTTCTTCTTCTGTTTGTTGATTTTCCTACATCCTGACTGGTTGGCTTTTTAATTCAGTGTCAAAAACTATATACTGTACATGGAATTCATGTTTTCGGTTATGCTCTCGACCCTTCAATGCACAGAGAGGCACCGCTGGCCAGCTGTGCATGGGGTGCTACAGTGGATTACTTCACTGTTTGCCAGAAATTCGAAACTCAAATCACTGAGCAATTAAATGAATTTCTGACAATCTTTCAGTAAGTTCAGCCTGTTGTGATTGTGGGTTTGGGTTTTGGCTCACCATCAGTTCTAGTATGGTCGAAATAGAGAAGAGGACACAGGATGCAGCATTACATGCCCTGGTGCTCGAGTTTCACCAATGAAGGGGTGAAACCCCAAATAGTATGTATCGTCACTTAATAATAGTGATTTTGCACTATGAGTGCAGTATGTACATCATTTCTGTGTGGGTTCTGCAGTGCCTGACTATGATTCTCAGATCAATTGGGTATGGATAAGCCACTGGGACCTACCCAGTGGGTTGATCATGCTTGGCAAAACCAAGTTTGCATTGTCAACTGGCCCACAGGTGTCCTCTTTCCGAAGGCAGGGGTGAAAAGAATCAAAGACATGAGTTTGGATGACTTGGCTTCAATTGTAGTGCCATGGAGTCAGTATATAAAAGCAGTGGTTGCAGCATCACAGGAGAAAATGTGTTTGTCGAAGTTGAGGCCAGCTGCAGAGGAGGAAGAAGAAGATGTGGACAGGGAGTTGGCAGATGCTTATTTCAACCTCTGCCGAGTAGAGCGGTGGGAAGATGGTGAGTGTTTGGCCATGTGTCCATTCTGGTGCTATTCATTTAATTGTTTTTAGATGAACTGGAAAAGTATGAGGAAATGGGTGACATCCCACTGGTCTATGACTGCAATGGTACAGTGGTAGCGACCACACGGCAGTCAGTTCTCTGGTGCAAGAAGTATGACCCTGATTTCGATGCGGGGGAGGCTATGTGCCACAAGACATCCAAGGGAAAAGGGAAAAAGTTGCGGGGTAAGGAGCAGAGGAAGGTGGATTCAGAGGGATTGGCAGAGGAGGAGGAAGAGGAGGAGGAAGAGGAGGAGTGGAAGGGTGACAACAGTGAGGAGGGGAATACTGAGGGCAGTGAGGAAGAGGATCATTCCTGTGAGAGTGTTAACAATAATGCTCAAAGGGGTTGTCAAAGGGAGAGGTATGACATTGATGACAACGCTCAAAGGGGTCGTCGAAGGGAGAGGGATGACGGTGAAGGGTGTGTGCATCAGAAGTACTCCATGCAAGTTCCAAGCTGTGAGGACGAGAGTAGCTCCTTGGAGCAACCTCCTCCCAGGAAGAAGCAGAAACATGGTGGACATGGTAGCATTGACAAGAGTAGCTCCCTTGAGCGACCTCCTCCCCATCCAAGGAGGACACAGATCCTATTCAAACTGCAGGCTACATCTACTCCTCAGCCCCCCAGCCATGTATGTCCACCTCCTGAGGCACGTAAAACAAAGCCAAGGGACAGTCCTGCTGTAGCTGAGCACTGCAGGGTTTCTGAGGCAGCTGACAAGCAAATGAGTCAGAGTAAGGAGGACAGCGAGGGAAGGAGTGGAGGAAAAGCGAGAGCTCACCAGATCATTGATAAGGGGAAGCAGTGTGCTCTGCTGTCAGACAGAAAGGGCAAGGGCAAGAGGAAAGCCATCAACAAAGGCAAGAAGCGGGCTGCATCCCCGATTTTGGATGACGAAGTTCGTAATCTGCAGGTGAAGAAAAAGACCTACAGCAGTAGGCAGAGAGGTGGATATTGGGTGGATGAGAATGGTGCTGGGTCATCAAGACTCTGTTAGCTGTGTTTGGTTGGTATTTTCACTGCTTCATGACTGTCTGCATGTATAGGGCCATGTAGAAAGTTTTCTCTGAATGTCTCTATGGACAGTATCTACTCATATTTGATTTAGTACATTTTGTTGATAGCTTTCTTCTACATGTATAGAGCCATGTAGCTATTACAGGTTGTCTCTATGGACAGTACACCTAGATACTATCTTTAATTCATTGTTTCTTTAATTGTATAATCTTATGCTTTACACAAGATAGATGTTTTGAGAACTGATCAGGGATGTCCCTGCTGAGCTGAGGAAGGAGCAGGGACATCCCTACTAAGCTGAGAAAGGAGCAGGGATGTCCCTACTAAGCTGAGAAAGGATCAGGGATGTCCCTGCAGCTAGTCAGGATGCCAGGGATGTCCTTACAGCAGGGATGTCCCTATGTGGGTAAGAATGACATCCAGGACACTCTTGATGCACTGCAAGGATGCCCTTGCAAGACCAGGGACAGCCTGTAGGGATATCCCTGAAATCTGGGGATGTCCTGGGTTGTGTAGGGATGGATGGCAGGGATGTCCTGACTAGTAATAGGGACATCCTTGAATGGGTAGTGGGGGAAGGAGGGACATCCTTGGATGGGTACTAGGAGGAGTAGGGACATCCCTGCTCTGTAAAGAAGATATAAAAGCTAATTGTATTGAATGTATATGTGTATTAGTTGCAAATATTTGTACACCTGAACAGGCTATTTTGGCTACTTTGCAGAGTTGGTGTTTTAAATTTGAATATACATAGAGATAAAGCCATACAGTTAGGCTGCACTAGTGTGTATCTTGTCATGTGTATCAGGTGTACTCTCAGTATGTAATTTGTGGTTCCCACTCTGGATGCTAAATTATAACATTGAGTATAATGTATATGCTCAAATTCTATCTGAAATACAGTATTGATTTGTAGCATATATAGCAGAAACAATATACATATGTATAGCATGTACAACTGGTCAATAGTGCTGCATTGAAGCTTAGAGGGATGTCCTTAATGAGGACTCCTGACACTCCTGTCACATCACACTAGAGGGACATCCTCAAGGCCATCCAAGGCTGTCCATATAAGGATGTCCTGGGTCTAGAGAGCAAGGATGTCCCAGGGACAGAGCCCCTGTTAGGCCCAATAGGTCATGTCTAAGTTCAGCCTAAGTTGGTTCAGGGGGGGGCTGCCTGAAGTGGTCAGTTTGACGTCCATAGAGACATTTTCAAAGACTTCTTGCTAAGAACACCAGGGGAAACAGGCCCATTTTGTAGGAAAATAATTCTTTAACAAATGAGAGCGTTACATGCAAGTTGTGACAAGGCCAGATGCCGTGGTAGGTTGCCAAGATTGAAATCACCCAAAACATGTGGTCAAGAAGATTCGTTTTGGTGATCTGCTGAGTCAGGATTACCAAGATTTTGTGCACACTGAGCTTCCCAGGACCAGCCAAATGAGGGTCACGTTACCTTCCCACAGTACCAGACACATTCTTAATTAGCTCTTATCCATGAGCTTCAGAAGAAAAAAAAAGTGAATTAGATGGACTATAGCCTACACTGAACACATTTGAATATGGAAGAAACACAAAGACTAGAAGAAATAGGTCTAGTGAGAGTAGAAAGGAGAGGGAGGGATGCATCAACAAGGAAGGTGCACCATGGAAAAGTCAGCTATGCCCCAGTGGGCTGCTCCCCATTCCCACATGTATCAAATTTCAGACTAGAGAAGGGTAGAAACATCATCATAGTGTCTGCCACATTGGCTGAGTACCTCTGATCATATGACTTGCAAACTGGTCCATTGATCATCAATCATCAGCCTTTGATGCACAGCCTGCCAGGTATCAATATAAAAGCAATGGGAGCAACAATAAACTGATTCTACTGCTCTTTCTTCCTCTCCCATCATGGACTCTGAGAGTGGCCTTGGAAGCAACAACAGGTATGTGTCTTCTTATGATATTCAAGTGATCAAAATGGTGAAACTGATGAGTTGTGCCTCATCAATAGAAACCAGTGGTATCAGGCATTTGCAGATGACTCTGTGGCCATGAGCCAATCCAGGTAAAACCAGACAGTCCTTCTATCAATATAAAACAACAATAGCTTTGTAATTTCAGTACTGGATTCTTCAACCATAGTTCCAATGTCAATATCAGTGGTGGCCATTTCAATAATGTTGCAGGCAATTTTAACATGACAGTGAATGGTAAGTGAGCCAGAGTGTCTGAGTATTGTATATTATAACATGTACCCATATATTACTTTAGCTACTGACCCAAGATTCAAAATCCTACAATGGCTGAAAGCACCCAGCTCTCAGAAGAACTTCAGAGATGCAAGAGATAAGAAGGAGCCTGGTACTGGTACCTGGCTCCTTAATGATAACAGATTCATTCAATGGAAGGAGAATGGTAGATTATTGTGGTTGCAGGGGAAGGGTAAGCAATTGATCCAATTAGACTCTATCATATATATCTGACTACAGTATAGCTGGTGCTGGAAAAACTTTTCTGTGGTAAGATCAGTTTACAGATTTATCTTTAGAGTATAGAACTCAATATTACCTCTAGTACCACAATCATTGACAAGCTTCAGAAAGATAGGAAGACAAGTAAATTCTTACCCCCAATCTACCACTATTTTGATTCAAGAGACACCTCAAAGCAAGATTTCAGAGGAATGATATCATCTCTGTTGGCCCAGATAGTTTTGTGCTCTGAAGAAGTTCCTCCTAAATTGCAAACACTATATAAAGCAAGCCAGAATGGATCTCAGGAGCCATCTCTGTCTGACATAGAGGGTATCCTTGCCTCTCTGCCAGAGTCTCGGTTATCTACTAGAGAACCTATATATATTATTCTAGATGCTATGGATGAATGTGAGGAGAGAGCACAGTTTAAAACAACCACATTCATTCAAAACATGCTTGGACTGGAGAAGGTCTACTTCCTAGTGACTAGTCGCCACTCTCCAAAGACAGACATCATCAGCAGGGCAATGGTTATCCAGCTGAATGCTGAAGTTGTTACATCAGATATTTCTATGTATGTAAATGCCTGCATCCCAAGGCTGGAGCTAGAGCTGGATCTGGAGAATGAGGTGAGGCATCACTTGATGGATGAAGCAGATGGACAGTAAGTTCAAAAGCCTAGTCACTATTATTGAAGAAAGTGAGCTAACTGATATCAGATTCAGATGGGTAGACTGTCAAATCACCACACTGATGGAGTGTGGAACACCAAGTGCAGTCAGAGAAACACTGCAGACTCTTCCAGGCACACTTGAAATGACATATTTCACAAAGCTGAGAAGCATTAGCAAGAAGCATAGGGAGCATGTCAAGATCATTCTGCAATGGCTTATATGTGCTACAAGGCCCCTAACACTCAAGGAGCTAGAAGAGATTCTAGCAACCAACTTGAATAGCTCCACATTCCAGCCTCAAGATTGAGACCCAGGTCTTGGAAAAAGGCTTCACAAGATTGTTGACACAACACTAGTGACTGCAGTACATGAAATAGTGCAGCTTGCTCATCATTCTGTGAAGGAATTCCTTATGGTTGAGCATATAAAAGATGAAGCCACTACATTCTTTCATATTAATGAGCAATTGGCCCATAGTGCTATTGCTCACACATGTCTGATCTATCTTCTACATTGTGGCATGGATGCACATTGTCAGTCCTGGAGGTTCATAGATCAGATGGAGTATCCCCTGGCTAGATATGCTGCAGAGCATTGGCCACATCATGGAAAAGTATTAAAAAACACAGATCAGAGTGCAGTCAGATGTGGAATGAGGCTTTTAAACTGTGGAAATCCTGCATTTCTTTATTGGTTGAAACTATACAATCCAGATCAACCATGGAGGATTAGTAATAACACTTTGACCTTGGAAAAAGTTGGATCACCACTGTATTATGCAGCACTAATAGGACTTCCTCCTATAATGAAAGGGTTGATTGAGAAAGAGGATGGGAAATATCATGCCACAAATAGTAGTAGAAATGGAGGTGCTCTCCAAGGTATGGCTGCTTCTGAGCAACAGGGAATTGGGCAGCCACATGCCTTCTTGAGATTAGATATAAATGCTCAGGGTGGTCAATATGGAAATCCTCTCCAGGCTGCTGCTCACTCTGGAAATGAGACAGTTGTGGAGCTCCTTCTCTCCTCAGGTGCAGATGTGAATGCTCAGGGTGGTAAATATGGAAATGCTCTCAATGCTGCTATTGAATGGGGAAATGAGGCAATTGTGAAGCTCCTTCTCTCCTCAGGTGCAGATGTGAATGCTCAGGGTGGTTTCCATGGAAATGCTCTCAATGCTGCTGTTGAATGTAGAAATGAGGCAATTGTGAARCTCCTTCTCTCCTCAGGTGCAGATGYAAATGCTCAGRGTGRTARATATGGAAATGCTCTCCAGGCTGCTRYTCAGTSKGGAAATGMRGCAATTGTGAAGCTCCTKCTCTCCTCAGGTGCAGATGTGAATGCTCAGGGTGGTGTTYAWGCACATGCTATGCTATCAKCTCACAGGAAGCAGGCCATCAGCATTGACAATAGCAGACCAAACAAGTTTCCCAGGCATCTTAATAACTCAACTCCAAGTTG
>RCHF01002018.1:0-11585 GCA_003987895.1 Neonothopanus nambi | reverse complement strand
ACCGACAAACTTCTCGACGCCCTGGCTTTCTTAGTTATGTTGACCCAACTTCTCAAGGTCCCTCAAGACAATTTGCAGCTGAGGACATCTCCAAAGCGGTGTATGTTGTGGTACAGGGGAGATCGCACGTCGGACTGCAGTTTAAAAGAGACTAACAGCCTATCGAGGGCTCCTATTCATCCAGACAAAGACAGAGACTCCAGACGACGTATATTTCCAATTCGAGGACGGCGAATTAGCAGCGATGGCCGGAGACTCCTTTCAGCTTGGCCCTAACCATATGACGACCCGCCGCAGAGCAAAGGAAATTGAAGGGATGTACTGCGTAGGCCCCAGTTACAATCGTCCAGCACCCAGGACGCTGAATTCAGAGTAGAAGCATACTGTACTCACATGTAGGGAGGCAACCGTAACGCTAACGAAGGACCAGTTGCATTGCTAAAATAGCGTTACATAACGCATAACAGGGATCTAGTTGCTACCAAAGAAAACGTTACAGAGGTGGTCCACTCAGAACAATAGCCTTTGGGAGTGCTTTGCATGGCTTCTGCAGAGCTTCTGTTGCTAAAAGTAACAACTGTAACGCACAACAATGGCTGAGTTGCTAATGTTCCACCAAACGATTGTGTAACACTCCTCCACCCAGTTGCCTCCCTACATGTGAGTACAGTATAGCTGCCTGACTTCGCTTCAGTGGATGAAAGGTTTCTGGCATGGTAGGACTGATCATGAGGACTGCCATAAAGATGATTAGGATGAGCTACGTGAACACATAGTCATATATGGAATCTGCTTTACTCTCGTTCCTCCCGCGTATAAGTTTGTCGCCGCCATCCATGGACAATTCATGGAACTGCTTGTAACCAGGTCACGGTTTAGCTGTGCAAGTTTCCGCCTGGCTATTGAGCATAAATTCGAAAGTTTGGACTGTCCGCACTTGTTTAAGATTCATGTTCAACGTTTAAGCTTAAGGGTTAAACGTTAAACGTTAAACGTCGAGTCTGATGAGGTTTGATCTGAGTTTGATGCTGGAGCATATCGACGTACTCACGCTATAGCCTATAGATGATCGCGTCATTGGTCGTGACCGCGACGAGTACTCATGATTATTGCTTGCCATACGGATCTTGTCCTCAAGTTTTTCCTTAAATACTGGGGAATACATGTACCCTGGCCCTAACGAACGCCTGAAAAGATGGCTACACCGGTAGAGTCAAGGTTACACTCGAAAGTCGCACACTACGGTGCTACTCGCAATGACCAGGATCTGGAGGCGGAACCAGCTACTATACATGTAGGAGCTCTACCGGTTCCTCCTTCGGACAAAGCTCTTGGCAGTCTACATCGAGAGCTGTCAGCTAGACAGGTGCAGATGATTGCCATAGCAGGAACGATTGGAACAGGGCTCTTCCTCGGTACTTCTTTCATAAATTTCGTGAATTCTATTTGAACTGTCTCCATAGGTACAGGAAAGTCATTGGCAGAAGGTGGTCCAGCGAGTATACTCATTTGTTACGCTATCGTCGGCTTCATCGTCTATATTACCCTCCTGCTCCTTGGCGAACTGGCTACCCAATATCCCGTCGCAGGATCCTTCAATGCTTATACTACCCGTTTCTTTTCCCCCTCATATGGTTTTGCTTTGTCGTGGAACTATTGGTTCAATGATGCCGTGTCAGTCGCGTCGGACTTGACGGCTGCGCAACTCGTCTTGCAATTCTGGAATGTACAACACCCATGGATAGTTAGCTTGGTATTCTGGGTTTTCTTGGTTGCTGTTAATGCCACCCATGTCAGAGCTTACGGAGAATTGGGTGCGTATCTTGTTGTATTTCCCAACTCCTGATTGACCATTTCGACTTTCAGAATATTGGCTCTCCTTCCTCAAAGTTGCTACGATCGTTATATTCATTATCTTGGGAGTCCTAGTCAATGTCGGCGTTAATCGGGAACATGAATATATTGGAGCTAAGTATTGGCATATTCCTGGTGCCCCGTTCGTGGGAGGGTTCGGTGGATTTGCTACTGTGTTCGTGACCGCAAGTTTTGCCTGTATGCAGCTCCCTGTTTCGTGCATGACTCAGTATCCTGAATCGTATGTTCCTACAGATGGCGGGACGGAAAGTTTGGGAATAACTGCAGGAGAAACCAAAAACCCCTCTAAGAATATGCCAAGGGTCGTGAAATTCGTTTTCTGGCGGTTAGTAGCCTGCTTTTTCATTTGTGAATTCGTCTGACAAGTTGATCTTCAGGATTCTTCTGTTCTATATTCTGAGCATACTTCTCATTGGGTTGAACGGTCAGTCTTTCAACTGTGAGACTGACTTGCTTCTTGCTGAATTTTAACGAATAAATAGTTCCATGGAATTACCCCAATCTATCAAACAGGAGTACGACTACTTCACCTTTCACGCTTGTCTTCAGGGAAGCTGGCTCCAGTAAGCACCACCATATATTTTTTGACTCTTGTTTGAACTACCTTCTAAATAGATGTTGCTGCTTCATTCATGAACACTGTCATCCTCACCTCGGTTCTATCGGCGGGTAATCACGCACTGTTTGCTGGTACCCGTGTTCTATATGGTAAATTTTGGTACACTCTAATCATACTTTAAATCGCTCATTGTTGAGAATTTTAGGCTTGTCCGTAACCACGCCCCGTCAGGCGCCCGAGTTCTTCTCTAGAACGACGCGCAGAGGCGTGCCCTTACCCGCGCTGCTTTTGACGAGCAGTATCAGTATATTGTGTTTCGGGAGTAGCTTCATCGGAAGCGGACAACTTTGGGGATGGTTACAGAATATTGTTGGGGTGTCTAACCAAGCATGTTTCATCCTTTAATTTATTCAGAGTTTGAGTTGCTGACTTGGCGTCTCTGTGCTTAGATCGCATGGCTTTCCATTGGTCTCGCTAGTTGGAGGTTTCGTAAAGCTTGGATAGCCCAGGGCAGGTCGTTAGACGAGTTGAAATTTCGTGCAGCTTGGACTTGGCCTTGGGGACCCCTATTTGTCGTATGTGTTGACCATACACGCTAGTGCTCAACACTGAGTGTCCATGTTTTCATAGGTCCTTACGGTTGCCGCTCTCATCATCAGTATATATCCCTATACACCATACCTTTATGCGTGCCACTGATGTCTTTTCTTTAACAGTCCAAGGGTGGTCGTCTGTCATTCCGACCTTTTCCGCCGTCGATTTCGTCTCGTTTTACATTGAAATACCGATCATGATTGTCATGTACATCGCATGGATGCTCATCCGGCGTCCAGTTCCTCCAGAAAACTGTGTCTCAACTTTGTCCACCGCAACAATTACGTCTACTGCTCACGACACGGAGAGTGCACAGCAGAACGATCCCAGTACATCGCCTTCCGTTATATCGTCCCGCGCCAATCCTTTGACTCCGCTTCTAGATAGAGATCTTGCAAGTTCAATTTCAGGTAAAGGAGGGAGATGGTTGTATAATGATTTAGTCGATGTCCAGAGAGTAGATCTGCGCAAGGATGAGTACGAGGAAGAGGAGGAGGATCGAGTCGAAGACGAGAAGCGCGAAAGGAGGTTAAAAGGTGGAATCGTCAAAACAGTATTCTGGAAGCTGTATTACTGGGTTGTGTAACTCATTACTAGAAAATCGTGAAATAAAGATATACTTGTTTGTTTCTGTACCTGAGGCCTGACCGGCCTGACCAGTCGTCATCGCCTCCTCGTCAAGCCTTATCATCAACTTGAATCTGTGCTCGCTCACGGCTGTCTAGTTGAAGTTCACCTTTTATACAAATGTCCAACCCTATTCGACATAAATTCCTCGTTTACGCCCCGGACAAGACAGAGGAAGGCACTTTCGAGCGACGCCTGTCAGTTCGATCTGACCATCTGGCTTCGGCCAAAGTAAATCACGCTGAGGGATTCATCCGTGAGTACATTTATACCCCAACACCTCTTGATTGACCTCCTTGACTGTGTACACCATGTAGGTATCGCCGGAGCGGTTATAACTCCAGAATCTCTCAATGCAGAAAACAAGAAAATGATAGGTTCAGTTTTCATCGTCGAGGCCGAGTCAATTGAAGAGTAAATCCCCGCTCGGTCTCTGATAGCTTTCATACGTCCTTCTGACACGGATATCTTTCTTAGCGTAAAGAAAAAGTTGGAAATAGACGTCTATTATAAAAATGACGTTGTAAGTGGTCGATTTGCGATTATGGGTTTAATGGACGCTCACCGGGATGTCAATTCGTAGTGGGATTTAGAGAAGCTTGTTGTGCTGCCGTTTCTTCCTGCCACACCAATCCCATAATTCCGTGAATCTGAAGTTTGGAATGTAAATTGAATTCTTTGAAATGACAGCGATAGCCTGCGTAGTGTACTTGAGTGAGGGCCTGAGCTCGAGGCTGGCCGGCCATCCCGGCGCAGCCGGCAATTTATGTAGGCACCCTACCCTCCGACTCCTGCTCTCCTTTGGCTCTCCTACCTTTTCCTACTCCTACTCCTCCCGCAAGCTCGGCGATACAAACTCAAAATAAGAGACATCGCAAGACATGTATGTATACACATCCTTGGGTCGAACCAGGGTTGGCAAGTGTTTGAGCGGCTATGCTCGCTACTACTTATTATGAATATCACTTTTACCTGGGCGCTGTTTGGACTCCAAATCTGTCTTAACAGGCCCACACTTCTCTAAGTCTGGCATCTGTTCCCTCTTGCTTCCCACCATGAAGACACCATCGCTATCGTCCCTAATCGTTCCAAGCTTGTTGTCAGCCGCTATTCTACCGATCAGTGCTTCTGCAAAAGGTGGCGGAGCACACAGTTCCTCAAGCAAAGGCAGCAGCTCCTCCGACTCCTCCACGAAAAGCGGGTCAGGAAGTGGGAAATCTGGATCGTCTTCCTATGGAGGTTCCGGCACGAGCATAATCATAATACACGATGCGAGCAATCCGCGTGTTTGCTACAATCAAGCAACGTGTGTTTGCCACATTCATCTATTATTGAGTGTCCGTCTCTGATTCTAATTGGACATGACACAGGATGGAGCAAGTTCCATGTCCGAAGCAACATCCTCGCGCAGCGGTGATAGCAGGGATTGTCATTGGCTCAGGTAAGTGTTCAAATGTCGCGAACTAGCGCTGAGGTTCTGAATATCTTTCTGAACCAGTTTTCGGAGCACTGTTCCTTGGAGTATTGATATGGTACTTATACAAAAAATGCCTGCCCAAATACCGCGCACGGAAAATCGACAATGGTGTATCTGTCTCAGATAGGCACTATCAAGTGCTGGAAGGACATCAGTCTCCGGAAGGCGTGGCTCATGATGACGCATTTTCTATCTCGGAAACTAGCACTTTTGTAGCTCATGAAGAAGGTTCACAGAAGAAGGAATGGAGCATGCCAGATCCCGAGAAAGGATATTCACAGCCTTATGAACGCGGGTGATCTCAATGTAATGGAGTTTGAATGTGCTCTGCCCTTCCCACTGTTATGTTGAATTATAACTTATTTTTTTTATGGTTTAGTGTTGATGCAGTTCCTCCTCTCTTATTTCTATGTACATTATTCTCAAAGTTACCTCTATCTTTAGGTTGTCAACTGATTCAGATATCCCACTACAGCGATTCGATGCGATGATTGACTCAAGTCACAATTCAAGATATTGACCCATCAACTAGCTGTGGGCTGCGGGCGGTAGTGAATCATGATTCGGCTTTCGATCGCGCGCAAGTAGGTAGACAGTCCAACTGACGATTCACCTCGAAGTCGTGAACCGAATCAACGTGAATCACTCGTAACTGTTAACTTCAGATTCCCCGGCTCGACAGCGGGTGCTTACTTTGATTCTCAGTGCTAACTGGAACATTCTTCTCCATTTTTCGCCAGCGTTGTCATTATGCGGTTTTGATACAGGTGTACTTAAGATAAGCCCGGCTGCCTCGTTCACCTCATACTGGAATCTCTTCATTTCCCTCCGGAAGCTCAATGTCAATCACTCCGCGAATGTCGTATCTCTTCCCGTTCTTTCTATACTACTTGCACAGCATCGAGGAAAGTCAAAACTGCGAGAGTTTGATCTGCTAGCATGTCAGAAGTTCAGAGAGTTCAGAGAGTCAAAAGGGGTGCTCAATTCTAAAAGTTCAAACAGTTCAAACGGTTCAAGAGTTCAAAAAGTTCAATTCTGATTCTGCACGCGGCAAGTACCTACGAATAAGGAAGGCGCCGTCCGACAAGTCAGCTGACCTTCTCGGCTTCTAGCGGAGCTTGAATCTTGTTAGTAATCATCTGGCAGTGCCCGCCCGCCGTCGTCCTTTAGCGCCTTTAATTTCCGTAACTTTCCGTGTACAGTCTCTGCAAAATGACTTGCTAAACACAGGCAGAAACAGTTGCTGAATTCACTGAAGCAGAGATACTCATGACTGCTGCTGTCATTCTGGATGATGATGATGATGATGAGTTGGAGCTAGAATTGTGGGGGGATTTCATGGAGGGACTGGATGATACACTGGCAGCAGATGAAGCACTCAAGTACATAGAGACCAGACATTCAAGTCTTTACCTGCTAGCCATATATCTCGCTTGCAAACTCAGTGCAAACCCAACGCAAACCCGACTACAGCCTACAGGCCGCGAACGTTAACTCGAAGGGCTGCAGCTTTGTTGATTCGAACTCCGCTAGAAGCCGAGAAGGTCCGAGAAGGTCAGCTGACTTGTCGGACGGCGCCTTCCTTATTCGTAGGTACTTGCCGCGTGCAGAATCAGAATTGAACTTTTTGAACTCTTGAACCGTTTGAACTGTTTGAACTTTTAGAATTGAGCACCCCTAAACATCAGGAAAAAAAATAGATCGCTTAACTATCTAGTTAAGGGACGGTAGACTTGGCAGTACCCTGATATTGCCTTATAAGGCCCATTATTCGGGTAAATCATTGAATAAAATGCCTTATCTGGATATAGCAGACTCAGTTTCCAACCAATTTCCTGATGCACATTGCAACGCAAGGAGTCACTGCACGGCGCACGCGGCGCGGCGTATTCGCTCGTATTCGCGTTATTTGGTGTTGCTTGGCAAAACCTTCCGAAATTCAAATTTCTCAAACTTCATCACGGTTGTAACTATCTGAACTGTGTTGCACCAGCGCCGAGCAACTCAGTTTGTTGGGCATTTTGCAAATGGACGTCCAGAAAATAATAGATTCGTCGCTTCAACTCGGTGAGCTCTCATGTACACCTGACTTTCTGTCTGAAGCATTGAAATATACACCCTAGTGAACGCGTACCCTTTGGCTGCGACGTTACTTTTGGCTCTTGGTTCTCTCCAAATTGCTAGGGTCGCATACCAGAGTCTTTCTGTGTTCTTACAAATATTTATTTTGCCTGGGACCAGCGTGAGCCGCTAGCAATGTAACCGGAAGCAATATTTCCTCATTTTCTGTACCTTCCAGCTCAAGCGCTATGGTGCAAAGAAGGGCGCGTGGGCTGTCGTGACAGGCGCTTCGGATGGTATTGGAAAGGAATTCGCATTTCAACTTGCCAAAGCTGGGTTCAACGTATTCTTGGTTGCACGGAATCAGGAAGTACTCGATGCTGCAGCCGCCGAGATTGGTACGCGTTTCGTGCATTCTGTTTGCTTTCTGCTGACATGAAACAGCGAGCAAATATACCGTGTCTACCAAAACTCATTCAATTGACTTTGCGAAAAGTGACGAGGGTGCTTATGCAGCTCTCGGTGTAGCGTTTGAGGGGTTGGATATCGGCGTTCTAGGTAAGGCTAGACTTCTAGCTTGCAACGATCTTGTTTATGCTAATGTACACGTAGTGAACAACGTTGGAAAGTC
Organism: Neonothopanus nambi; assembly: GCA_003987895.1. Lineage (NCBI taxonomy): Eukaryota > Fungi > Basidiomycota > Agaricomycetes > Agaricales > Omphalotaceae > Neonothopanus > Neonothopanus nambi. The sequence goes on along the minus strand of RCHF01002018.1, from coordinate 3,761 downwards.
TCAGGCTATGCCAGCGTACCTTGCTGATGTGCCCAAGGAAGAGATGGCTGATATTGTCGCGATCAACGTGAACGCAACTCTCCGGGTAACGTATGCTATTCTTCCCGGCATGATTCAGAGGTAAGTTACTACTCTGTTCCACAGCGTTACGCCTTTTTTTCAACGTTGCACACATTAGGAAACGCGGTCTTATCCTGAATATCGGATCTTTTGCGGGGGCGATTCCATCTCCTATGTTGGCTACCTATTCCGGTACCAAGGCTTTCCTTGCAACCTTCACAAGTGCACTCGCAGAAGAGGTCAAACAACACAAAATTACCGTCGAACACATCAATACCTACTTCGTGGTACGTTCAAACACAGTTTCTCGACATAGCATCTGAATCGATGGATTCAAAGGTGTCCAAGCTCTCCAAGATCCGTAAGGCGTCTGCTATGATACCTCGCCCTGGTCCATATGTTCGATCGGTGCTATCAAAAATTGGTCTTCCTTGCGGGGCAGCCTACAGTGGCAGACCCAACACCTCTACACCTTACTGGTCGCATGCATTGCTTGACTATGTAATTACATTGATCGGTGCACCTTCGCTGTTCATCAGCTACACTCACGGTCTACACAAGGATATCCGTAGACGGGCTCTACGAAAGATGGAGAGAGAGGCCAAGTCTCAGTAGAAATAGTGTAGACTAGACCAACATGGATTGGATACGGTAATAATAGGATCTATCTAAACACGTGTTGTGAGATGTGTGAGAAAATGAGACAGTGCGGGTTCAGCGTGTTGTTGCCATTGTCTGCCTCAGCGACAGAGTAGATGAGATCTTCATTCACGCCTGGTTATCCTTCTTTCTTTTATACCACCATCTAGTCAGCTCTATCCTTCAAGATGAAGCGTTCACAGTCAAGAGCTCCCTCTCCGACACCTACAGCATTTTCAGGCATCTCAAACTACCGCACCGATTCCTATCGTCCTCTTAGTGGAAAAAGTGCTCCCCCGGTCCCTCAAATCGACTATCGAAGTGTATCAAGGATCCATTTTGAAGAGCTCAGCAAGTATCTTGCTGCTTATCTTACAAGAGGTGAAATTGTCGCTTGAACCACGCGAGTATTCTCCTATATCTAACAGAATCTTTTTAGCTGCACAGAGTTCACGCTCGACGGCCAGGCAGAAGCTTACACGGCTAACAATACAACAGTTTCACGAGTTGTCCACAGATGTCTACGACGAGCTCATACGGAGGAAGAATGAGAAAGAAGGTAGAGTGCAAGTTAATATATGACGGATAGATTCATTCATTACGTCCCCAGTCCCATTCCTTCCTGTGCGAGAAGACTTCCACCCGAAGCGGAACCAAGCACGGCAGAAGCTAGCTACCCTTCCGACTTCTCGATTTGAGGATCTTTCAAGTGATGTTTACTTTGAGCTGGCCAGAAGATATCCTGAGTTTAAAGAGGATGTGTGTAGCGACTTTGATCACTTCTAAAATTTGTTTTCTAATTTTCTTCCAGCCTTCTGGAAGAGTTTCGGCTGGATCGAATTACGATGACTACCCTGCCCCTGATTTCCCATCCAACTCGCCGTCTCGCGCTTTGAACAGCTCTCGTACGTCTGGACGTACGTCCGCCTCCGTAGACCGCCCTGTAGACAGTGGATACGGCGGTAGTCTATCAAGTCGACGGCCTTCACAAGATCGACGTCGACCAGGTGAAGACAATTACGGTCCGGGGAGGATGAGCGACGACAACTACCCTCCAAGCATCTCTTCCCGGCGGAAGCTTTCCCAGGATACCACCCGTCGGTCTGAGGATCGGGAACGGGAGTACGGTCGGAGACCAAGTGCCGCAGCAAGTGTCAATAGTGACAGCACAACCACCAATCCTCAGAGTGCCATGGCCACCAGCGGAATGGTTATTCCCAACACCAGCACCATGGAAGAAGAATATATCGAGGTTCCGTATGGGAGAGATGCGAGGGAGAGTGGGAGTTCAATTAATGACAGGGATGCGAGTCGCGATCGAGTTCAGGATCCTGGTTTCTCACCGGGTTTCACGGATGGCGAGCCGGACAGTGCTAGTGATTATCCTAGTCCCATGAGCCCAGGTAGTCCACCTGTCGGACTCAGTGGGCTGAGCGCAAGGCTGAAAGGAGTCGAAGACGACGACGATGACGGACCCGTTAGACGGAGTGGTGATGAATATTATGACAGATCATACGGAAGAACGTCTGTCAACTCAGATCGCTCCGCTTCCGGTCGGATAGGTGGGGGAAGGGCTAGTGTCAACCAGGACAGCGAGAAGATGCGCCAGGATTACGAGTATAGGATTGCAACAATGCAGACACAGATCTCAAGTCTGCAACGTGATCTAGGAGACTCGCAGCAGAATGATAATAAGTGGCGAGAAGCCGAAATGAGAGTGAAGCAGTTGGAGGACGAGCTGGCTAGCGTCCGACGGGTACGCGACTACCACCTTGTCATTTCACCATACTCACTATGTTTCATTACAGAAAGCAGAGGAGCAAACTAATGCGATGCGTGAACTGCAAAAGGAGCTTGATGAATTGCGAGAAACCAGGCAAATTGAGAAAGAACGCGAGGCGCGACGAGCACGGGAAGACGAGGAAGAACTTCAGATCTTACGAGACCGCCTAGAGAAACTCGAGGAAGAAAGAGCTAGTGGACAGAGCGGGGTACGTACATGCCTACACCTTGCAATGTTTCAACTAAATGCCACTTGTTTCAGGCCGACCCGGAGGTCATCGAACAACTCAGATCTGATATGCAAAACCTCCTCGATGAGCTAGGAGATTTGTCTCGGCGCAACGATGAGCTTATGACTTCAAAAGACTCTGATCTAGTCGTTATACGTGATTTAGACAACCAGCTCAAAGAATACAAACGGAAATACGAACAGGCAAAAACTGAGCTACGGAGTGTCAAAGGTAAGTTTACCCATGGCCTTCATTTCGACGATGCCTCAAACAGATGTCATTTTTAGCCACGTCTCAGCTGTTCCTACAGGCGCCCAAGATGGACAATCTCCAGGATCAATTACCTGTGTCTCCCGAGGGTGGTTTACTAGACATTCACGTTACCGCTTTCCTTTCCGCTGTCGATGGCCTTCTAACTGCTGGTCGTTCGAATGCCCCTACTCGTGTGCTGACACCTATGAAGGCTGTTGTCAATGCTGTAACGACCATTATTGATGATGTACGGGCATATGAACGCAGACCACCTCGCACTGATGTTGACTTTGACGCTCTGCGTTTTCTGCGGGAGCGAGCCGAAGCCACTCTCAGTAATTTGGTCACGGCATCCAAGACACACGCCACAAGCTCGGGCATGTCCCCAGTCAGCCTTCTAGATGCCGCAGCTAGTCATGTTGCCGCTACCGTCACTGACATTGCCAAGATGATTTGTATCAGGAAAGCTACCAAAGCCGAGCAGGACCAATTCGCGTCATCAACATATTCCCCAAGTCCGACCGCCACCGCAGGTTTCTCTCCCAGCTTACGCTCCGTTGATGAGAAGGCACATCAGCGGAAAGGTAGTGCTGCCTCGTCTGCCTTCGGCAGTGGTTCGCGGTATGAGCCTTCAGCGCTTCTGCAGGGTCGTTCGTCTGATGAGTATGCACGGCGAACCCCGTCTGAAAACTCCAGTTCAGAAAAGACAAATTCACCGCCTCCTATATTTGATCAACCGCCAAACTCGGGTGGTGCGGTTAGTGATGGAGATGGAACCGAGGATAATTGGGCAGAATT
>RCHF01002014.1:0-10934 GCA_003987895.1 Neonothopanus nambi | reverse complement strand
CTACAGGTTAACCTGGCAAGAATCTGTGAACTTTGGCTATCCTGGAACGAAATACTTTTTTGCTCATTACTTGGGACTTCCCTTCTGTGTGACGATTCTATCGGCGAATCCAACCGCTGAGCGCACCGCTGCAGATGCTCTTGAAGTGACATTTGCAGTGCCGAAATCGATGTATCCGATGATCATGGAGAAGCTGGAAGAGAAGAATTATCTTCAGCCGTTCAACGCTAATTGAGATGTAGTGTTCTAATAACCGCGTGGCTTTGATCTGCAGTGGATATTAACCTAGAAGCAATGTAGATGGGGTGGTTTCTTGTTGTCTGTGTATCTGTGTGTATGTATCTAGATAGGCTGTCTTGAAGCCGTGGACATCAGCACCAATGAAAAACCGGTCACTTAGACTAAGATCATCGCGCAGGATATTTCATCCAATCCATTTCATTGCGGTTCGGTTACAATGCATGACAATAAAGTGTACACATATATATGTTTCAGAAGCTCGAGCAGAAAGGCAAGACGACATTCCAGGTCGTCATAAAGATAGTAGCAAGAAGAGAAAAAACATAATGCAGCGAAGCAGATAAATACTCGGACAATCATCACAAGGTCGTGACAATGAACCACCTTAAGAAGATCCCGTCAGACCACCCTGGGCGCCAGTAGCCGCAATCCTAGCTTCAGCATCAGCAGTGGTGGTGCAAGTAATGGACGTGCCAGCGCTGTTAACCAACGGCAACGCAGCACAAGTCAACCCACTACCGCATTGAGTCACAGTGAACTTGCCACCGACGCACTGTGCAAAGCCACCGTTGACACAAGCATTCTCTCCGTCAGTGCAGGACGAAGACGCGGAGAGGGTGGCGAACTGTGCGTTCTGCTTTTGGGCGGCCTGGCCGTTGGAGAGAGTGAAACTCTTGCTGCTGCTCCCGGAAGAGGAGGAGGCAGCGTTGTTGGTGGCGGCAGTGGAGGCAGCAGAACTGGCAGAGTCGGTGGCGCTGGAGTCGGTACTAGCAGTGGAAGAGTCGGAGCTTGATGCAGAGGAGGCACCAGATGAGCCGTCACCAGTCAGACCACCGGTAGCGCCAGTCGCTGCGATTCTAGCCTCGGCGTCCGAAGTGGTTGTGCAGGTGATTGAAGTGCCTGCCTTGTTCACGAGAGGCAGTGCAGCGCAAGTTGTTCCTCCGCCACAGGCAGTTGTAACGAAGCTGCCACTAACGCATTGAGCAAAAGATGAGCCGATACACGCTTGCTCACCATCTGACCAAAAAATTAGATTCTAGGCCAACGAGGATCATGTAAAAATAGAACATACCAGTGCAAGAAGAGCTCGCGGTCAACGAAGCAAATTGTTTGTTGAGCGCCTGTGCATCTAGACCATTTTGGAGCTGGAAACCCGAGCTGGAGCTGGAGCTGCTTGATCCGGCTGCGGCTGCAGTCGAGGTGGAGGAACCAACAGCGCTGGAGGCAGATGAATTGCCCGCATCGTTACCGGCAGCAGCACCGGATCCACTGTCGTTGGATCCGGTCGACGAGGTGTTAGAAGACGATGCGGAGGATGCGGAAGAGGAGGCAGTGGCGGAGGAGCCACTGCTGTTGCTACTTCCGGTACTTCCAGCGACTCCCGGGTTGTTGGTGATAGCGTTGAGTTGAGTTCCATCGGCAATCGGTCCGCTTGGGTTGGCGGGGCAAGAGCCTGCCGGGCTGAGAGGACTGGACATTCCGAAGGGAATAGTACCCGCTCCACCAACGGCGACGCCGCCAACGAAGGTCGTGGCGCTGGAGCCTTGGAACTGACATTGGAAAAGACCGTTCAGCTCCGAGTTTTTAGGCGCGGACTGGCAGTAAGGTACGGATTGCGAGGTGGGCTAAACCGACAAATGATATCAGGATCGAGAGTTCAAGAAACGTAAAATGCAAAACAGGACATACCGAGTTACGGGGTTGCTGCACGAAGATTTGCGCAAGGGTAATCATGTTAGCATCGTTATTAAGGGTTTTAGCTAGGTCAATCATATCGTCTCCGGAGTTCTGCTGGTCGCAGTTTCCTGCAGCAGCCAAAAGAGTGGCAGCAGCAGTAACGGCGATAGGATTGCACTGCTGACCCCCTCCAGCAGTGTTCTATCAAGATGGATAAAAAAAGTGATCAGAAGTGTCGATCAACATTTGGAAGTCAGGAACAACGTACGCAAGCATCTTCCCATTTCGTGACGGCATCAATGGTGGTTTGAGCAATACGCTTCACAAAGGGTGCACCGTTGACGGCGCCAGCCAAGGCAGCAAACAAAAGAGCGTCGGTAATTTGAACCATTCTGGATAGTTTCAAGTTGGATAGTTGGATTATCGTCAAGCCGGCCGAAGCGGTTGAAGTTGGCGTCAAGCAGTGTATAGAAGAGAAAGACTAAGAGCCCTGGCTCAAGCTGGAGAAACAAGCAAGTAAGAAAGCAATGAAAGGAAGGGAAAGGAATGTGAGGGGAAATTTTCCAAGGATGGCGGAGAATTTATACAAAACGAACCAACCTTCCAAATTTGTGGCCTCCTTTTCATCAATACAATGGAGCAAGATGCCACGGCCACAAAAGCCAAGTATGGCCACATTATCACTTGCCGGTCCTTTATTTCAATGCTCCGAGTCCTTGATCATCTGAATCCACGCAATGTGTTGCCACGAAAGACAAAATACCGATGAAAAGTAACAAGAGTTCCGGAGACTCACTCGAGCTGCGGCCTGCAGTGCTTGGAAGTTGGAACAAGGAACAATGTGATCTCTCGACCTTTAACCTCTTTTGGCTGCTTAGCCACGAGGAGCTGTATCTGCCATATGAGTGCTATGAGTCCGACTGACCATGTCTCGTAACTCGTTGCTATAGTCCAGAAGAGCTCCTAGGAGCTCTTGGTAACGAAGAGAAAGGCAGCAAAGGCTAAAAAGAAATTTGAAAAGGGGTGAATCAAGATCAATAGCCGATCTCTAATCACATTTTTTCTTCACTTCAAAGAGTACAATTGTATTGCCACCTATAACAGCCTTCGAAGACCAACAACTGCCCCTACGCTGAAATCATTGTTTCGAGCACATTCCTATTGATATCCTGCTGTCTCAGTGTCTGCCACACCGTGATGTACTGGGAAACTGTCTCCATAAATTCGTACGGGTCCGCTTGCTGCTAAATTTGCATCTTAATCACAGGTGATCATCTTGATCGTTGTACCACACAACTCAGGTTCAACAGATGTTTATTCCGGCGGTTCCTGCGACAAAATACTTGGTGCATAAATATAGGATATGACGGGCATAAACAATTCATTCAATTGTAAGTATGTCAGTCGACAAAGAGCTTTATGTCTGGAGACGCTGGTGATTCAGACGAAAGGGACCTTTCTTCCTTCCAAGCTCCAAGTCAGCTCCATACAGCCCGAATGATCCAGCCCACGCACGACGAATTTGAACGAAATAAAATCGGGTCATCTATCAGCCCCTTGATGACCTCGCTTCCTACTTCAACCACATTGCTCGCAACTCACATCAACTCCGTCTTCAAGAGTACAACGTACCCATCTGGTGCGGCCGACTGAGCCCCCTTCGCAACCCTTCTTTAACGAAAAGACGTTACTGAAGATTCAAGAACTCTGAACTTGATCCTACTTGATCGCTGGTTGGAACAGAGATCTTCCAAGTGGGATCAGCCTAACCGCCATCTCAGATTCTCATTGCAAAGATTGCAAGGATCGTGGCTTCAAGCAATACTTCTCGTCAACCCAACCAGGCCCGGGGATAGTTGAGCTCTGCAAATTATTCCTGATACCGTCCAATCCTTGAACGATCAGCAATTATGCAAGGTCGAGGCCTGTGGGTGAAAGTAAAATCTTTGAATGAAGGGTAAGACCAATGAGAACCTGGGCCCGGAACCAGCGTAGTACCCAATGTCTTCAGCCTAGATAAATTGATGAAATATAGAAGGGCTTTCACAATTTTCGTCACGGTTTTGAAGTCTCCTACGATTGAATGGATGATTGGAAACGGAGAAGAAGAAGAGTTGATCTTAGCGCATTCCAGCGCGGTGCGTGGCGACTCGAACTTCATACAGATCAGGAGCAGCCAACACTGTTAGTAGGAGTCCGGATAAAGACATGCACGAACCACAAGCAGTGTTGGATAGCCCTCTACGGCAGGACAAAAACCGAATGCCACAAGTCGGTCAGCAAATGGCGTAGAGTTAGAGAAGCATGCGGTCCAAGGAGAGTACGAAAGAGATATCTGTGGGTTAAGCTAGCAATGGTTGCAAGATCCGTTTGCCTCCGACTTCTGAATTTCGCGCGTTCTTCATTCCTTGAACAAATATATGATGAGTATCCAGGTATGGAGCCGCAAGCCTTGATTCAAAAACTGTTGTGCAGTAAGAGTGTAATGACTACGATATAAGCTGTAGAACCCCTACAGCATTTTGGAGCTGATTTGGAGAAGGGAAAGATTCCAGACTGGCGTCAGCAGGAAGCCGGCCGCGGCAACAGGCGGTAGTCCTCCATAAAAGGCAGCTTGTTCACACGGTCGTAATTGTAGGCTGCACCCAGCCTCTGTTCGAAATTCGGATCCCCTTCGTGTATTCATGCTATTCCACTAATTTCCTTTCAGCATTCGCGTTCAAACGAATCATATACCATCGACAATGTCAGCTAGCAACTCACAAAGTGTTGGTCACAGCTCTCGCCATCAATCTACATCATCATCTAGTCGAAGTGAACGAAGTACAAGAGGCGGAAACGTGAGTCCTCTCGCGATTTCTGGAGTGCTGTTGGGAGACGTAATTGTCCCGGATTTTTGTCATATAGCCTGCTGTTGAATCAGCTGTAACTCGTCTATTAGTGTCAATAAAGCAGCTGCTCGAAGCTTTGACACAATGGAGTTTGCTCAAGGTCGATGAAAGTCATGTAAGCGACGTCTACGTGCGTCTAGGGAACGATTTCAATGCTGCAGTAGCAGCTTTCGGGGCGTTCAATATTGACATGAGGTGCGTTTGTAGTCGAGATCTTTGCTCAACATACCCTGATATCGCATCGCAGTGAACTCATGTCAGTACCTGACGATCTTCGGAACGTTCTCGAGACTTGTTTAGCCGAAGATGCCACTCCGGAAAACCTAGAGATTTACCTCCCTACTGTCAGGCAGATAATAACAAACTTATTGCAAGGTTTACGAGGCAAGCAGTCTATTTATAGGCGTATCGTTCAGGACCATCGACATCGGTCTGACTCGTCGGGGCATGAGAGGACTGAGAGCCGATCTTCACGCTCCTCGAGGCGCGACACTAGCCATCGAAGCCAACTGTCCCGAAGCTCAAACCTAGATAATGATAGACCTGAAAGAGAGTCCTCTCGTAGAAGTGCTCCCAGTGGTTCAAGTCGGAGAAGAGATGCCGTTTCTTCTTCTCATACATCAATTGCTGATACAGACTCGACATTTGTTGGTGGTTTCTCACCAAGAATTGCAGAACAAAAGACAATACAGGAATCCGAGTCTGCTGAGATTTCCAGCCCTCGTGATCGGCGGCAACCTCCCCCTTTCGAACCTCCGCTTCCACAGACCCCTCCCCYCCCCCCTCCTCCGCCTACGGAGAATGCTGCACCAGAACCTCCTCCTCCTCCTGCTGTACCACCCAGCGTGAAACGTTATTCACTGGTAGACAAGCCCATATCAGCCCCGAGTGTTATCGTGGAACCGTCAAGTCCCGACCCAGAAACCCCACCCTCTCARCAGAATGGCACCCTRACCCCACCKATTCCACCACCACCACCAGATCCCGAAACTCCTCCCATAGATGCATCCCAGATGCCAGCTATGGCCAACTCCCTTGCTGCTTTGAAAAAGAGCGATGCGCTCGAACGCAGAGCGTCAAAGCGTTTTTCTACTTATAACATCTCCAAGATGACGGGTGCTGTCGGTCGAGACCGATCTATGCGGGGACAGACWAACAGGCGCTCACTGGCTGTTTCCTCRGCATTGACACCAGGAGAATTGGCGGTTTTAACAGAAGTCGATGATGAGGAGCCTGCRGTCCCTTCAGTCTCCAGATCGCGGTCTATATCACGGGCTGTCACACCAGAGGGTAGGGCTACTCCCCCAGTACCTCCATTACCCTCTACACCGTCCAGAACTCCTGAGCCCTCGGTATCTCCTGAACCTTCTTCAGCTGTGACGGCCAAAGCGGCCGATCAAGGTCCTAGTAGGCGGTCCTCATCGTCAAAGATAACGGTCTTCCTTCAGCTTGGTCGGGAGGTGAAGAAGGCGTCGTTAGAGCCTGGAATATCGCTTTCGCTGTTGAGAGTGTTATTTGTTGACAAGTTTTCATATAATCCTGGCATGGAGAACTTTCCGGCGATATATATACGTGATCCTTCGAGTGGGGTGCAGTACGAGCTTGAGGATATGGATGAAGTGAAAGAGAAATGTTTACTATCTCTGAACATTGAACGTAAGTCCTTACTTCCTTTGATATTTCTCCACGTGTCTGACTTCTTTTCTTCTAGCCCTCGACCAGATCAAGCAACATATCGACGCCCAGATATCCAGTCTGTCGCAAGATATCAAGGAGCTCAAATCCGCTGTAGCCAGCAACAACCGTCAGTCTGCCCATATGCCAAATATCATTTCCTCACCACTAGCGGAAAGCACTCCTGCGCCACCCCGGCCAAGCGATAAGCAGTTCCAAAACATTGCTCGTCGGCTTTCTCGGTTCGTGAGCAGCGCATCACATATGGAAGAACCAGCAACTCCCTCCCCGCCAGCTATACAACCTCAGATGACCGGTGTCTCCTTGCAGCCACAGATGACGGGCGGGTCTATGCTGTCAGATTATTCTAGTCGTGTGGTCACTGACCTCAAGACTCAGTTCGACGAGGTACAGAATTTGCGACGTGATTTGGGAGTTATGCGACAGCTGTACACGGAGTTTATGAAGCAGACTAAGGATTCGTTGAGTACGCTCCGCACGCAGACGCAGTCCGTTAAGCAGCTTGCGAATGCTAACGTTGGTGGTGCGCGTGCGTATATCGACTCTGGGAAACAGAAGCTCGATATACGGACTCAGAATGTGCTTACGGAAGTTGAGAAGTTGCAGGATACAGTTGAAACTGTGAAGGATGATGTTATCAAGCGACAGATTACACCCAAGACCATGCAACTCAAGTCAATCAAGAAGGATATGAATTCGGTAGCGTTGGAGTTGGAGAGCTTGAAAGAGCACATAAAGACAATTAAGCCGATGTGGAAGAAGACGTGGGAGGAAGAGCTGCAAAATATTGTGGAAGAGCAGCAATTCCTTACGCATCAGGAAGAGTTTTTAGGCGATCTTTTGGAGGATCATAAGGCTGTTGTGGAGGTGTACGGACATGTCGAGCAGGTGATCAATCTAAGAGGTACAGGTTCGGGACGAAGGGTGAATGGTCGTGGATTCAGACCACCTGCGCCAGAGGAAGGGCATAACGGGCTGAGCACGGTCTTGTTGGAGATTAAGACAGCTGCTGTGGATCCGGAGAAGAGGTTAAAGGCTATTGAGGCGAATCAGAAGAGCCGGCAAAAGGAGTTGGCGAGCAGGTCAGATGAGTTACAGGCGGAACTGACGGACTTTGTGGCGGGTAAAAAGTTGAAAATGACGGGAGGTGCTGAAGAGGCTGAGAGGGTTCGGCAGAGGAAGAATGATTTGACGTTGAAGGCTATGTTTACGGGTGGAAGTGGGGTTGATATTCCAGCTATGAACTCTCCGGATTTACCTAGTCCAAGTTCCTTGTAGAGTGTCATTTGAACACTTTTAGGCATCTATTTGCCTTACTATTCGCATCTGTTTTCAGCTTTGTCATACATACTGTTTCCCGGAAGGGTCATTTCTATTCATTGCACTACATATTTATCGTGATATCAGGTACCTATGATGCTAGCACTGTAAATGATGGTATAATTTTCCGACTCTTTGTGATCGTTAACATGCTAACGTGTGCTCGAAGTAGCGTTGAAGAAGGAAAAGGCAATGTGTCTCAAATCTGTCTGGCCAAATCGATGTTGGAAGTCGATGGAGAAGGAGGAGGATATGCCACGATCGACTCTCGAGGTCATCAACTGCAATCATGAAGAAAGTGCAATCCAAGAAAATTTCTGTCCTGAACAGGTTGATTCGTGCATGAGATCGTGAAAATAAGAGATGTCTTACCTCTGAGCAACTTTGTTTAGCTCATATAGCGACCCCTACACTACTGCCATCCTCGTGGAGAGGATTTTCAGAGATCACCGTTACATCAAGTGCATCCGAGGACATTTTCATTGCACTCTGACCCCGCACTGATCTGAGGCTTTTAGTTTTGGAGACAATTCGACCAAGCCATCGAGAAGGGGGGCTACATTTTCTCCTTCAGTGCCAGTTTCTGCAACCATGAAGAGAAAGTACTATGGCAACCACGTACAAGTTAGTCCTTTGACTTTGACGTCGAAATACCTTCGACTCGCCTGGGAGGCGTATATGGCGTGGAGTGAGGACAAGATATGACAAGCTGAACATCGCTGGGGATACTGAGAAAGAGAGAGATAGATCAAGGAAGTCAAATCAGCGGAACCCGAAGATGTACTTCAATTGAGGATCTGACGGCAGTTATTTCGAAGCGGCGACGAAGCCTGAGTAAAAACGATCGGTTTCTATCCTTCAGGCTTGGGCACGATGCAGAGATGATATAGCTAGAGCCATATTGTCGAGCTGGCAATTAACGCGTAAGGAGTACAAGGTGACACAAAGTTGAAAGGATTCCTCAGACAAAGTAAAAGGGAGAGGTCAGTAAGTCGAAAACAAGTCTTTCCAGAATCCAAGCGGCAAGGCCCGGATACCTTTACGTACACGTAGTGCCACGTGATGCTTTTACATACTTGACCCTCGACGCTCGTCTGTCGCTCGAGCTGCAACAGTGCAACCTGCTGCGACTCACTTAACTGCCCTCTGCAGCCTGCTTTCCTTTTTGTCGTTCTAAATGTAACCAAAATCTAATACAGAAGTATTGCTGGAAGTGGACGAGTATAGGTTGTTTTGACAACAGCTGATCTAACTCCAGCAGTTAGAAAATTCTTGCGATGGTGCGGCACGACGCGTTCGCCCAACGACGCCCAACGTTTGGTCCCAAAATTCCGATTCTTTTGATTTCACGCAGGGCCCAGGCTGCAGGATGCCGTGAGGTCTTCACAAACTGCCGAAGTCTGGTATGTACAGTCTGCATTTGCATTGCAACAAGAACTAATTGAGACTGCTAAGACATCATCGCTCTTTTTGACCAGTCTCCTCAACACCCTGGTCGAATTTTCTATGGCTATCTACTTTAAAATCGCGACATATGAGCGACCAGACTTTGTCCTTGTGCTTTCGTGTCTACATCGGCTGGAGCAAGCCCCGAGCGGAACAATATGCCCAGGAATACCCGTCAGCATATTCCACAAACATGAAATCAGTTTGTTTACTTGGGAACGCCACTATCGCAAAACGCTACTGTGGAAGTTCCAACAGATGTTAACGTGAATACATATACTCGCGAGCCCAGGACGACGGTACTGATGAGTTTTGTGGACGTTAGGACTGCGCAGCTTTATACTTGGAAACGCAGTTTCATGCTTCAAAGCCCCAGGCTTCAAGCTTCAAGTCCTGTGATGTACCGAGGATTGGGTTCTGAGCTCTTTTGCTCTTCGTTACGATTTGCTCAAGGCCGATGTCTCGCAGTGTACCACCTGCTGAGTCGCTGATGGTGTCATGGGCTTGTTTGGGATTGGGGAAATTGGGGTAATACGTAGTAATCGGTATTCACCAGGTAATAATCCTCTACTTATTCGTCTTAAGTAAATTAGCAACGGCTGAAGCGACCGCCTACAGGCAAAAGAATTTTTTGGCTGCGGAAGTATATTTTTGCACTCCTTCAACAGACTTAGGGCTTACCATCTATGATCACGACACTTACAATTGGAAGGCTATATAAGCTACACGCCTTTTGCCAAGGCAGAGCACCAAAGTTCCTCTTTCTTGAGCGTGGTCTCGCATTCCAAGTTTTCGTCTCTTCTTTGAGCTTGGTCTCATATAGCTTTTCCTTTACCCATTCGAGTTTTGCAGCGTTTTCGAATCTTCGTTCTGAGCTTGGTCTCCTTTTACAGTACCTTTTGAATCAACATTTTGAGCCCGGTCTCACAGTAACTTGGATTCTACCTCTTTTCGCTCAGCCTCTCTGCTCGTTGTTTGATTAGCTCACTTCACCTGGAGATGAAGTTCATCGGAGCTACTTTTCTTGCCCTTGCTGTGGCATACCCGGCTGTATTTGCGGTCAGTACTGCTCTTTACCTGCTTAGAATATTTTGATCAACTCATCTCTTGGATAGGCTCCGGTCTTGATCTCTACTTCGACGTCTACTAGTTTGCAAGACGATATTGCGCTTGCTTCACGTAGCAATGACGCTTTGTTTGTCCATGCTCGGAACTTTGGTCCTGTGGCTCCTCGGGAAGCAGCTCAGCCTTCCAATGAGGACCCAGATGCGCCTCCACCTCCCTCCCCACCAAGTCCCTCTCCTGCGCCTCCCCCGCCTCCTTCGCCTCGCGCCGAGACTCCCAAGGAGGACGCAAATACGCCTCCACCTCCGTCCCCGCCGAGTCCCTCTCCTGCTCCTCCCCCGCCTCCTTCACCTCGTGCTGAGCCTCSTTCTGCACAGGCTCCCAATAGGAMCCCCCMCCCCCAGCCTGCGAACAACAACGCCGCCCCYYCTGCACAGAACAACGGTGCTCCGAACAATGCTGCCGCTCCTGCAGCCAACCCGAATAATAATAATGCCGCCGCTCCTGCAGCCAACAACGGTCGTCCAAACAATAATGCTGCAGCAGCTAACAATGCTCGTCCAAACAATAATGCTGCCGCTGCTCCTGCACGAAACAATC
>RCHF01002000.1:0-15063 GCA_003987895.1 Neonothopanus nambi | reverse complement strand
AGACTACGTGAGGGCTCTGGAAAGTGAAGCGTCTAAGCGTAGATTCATTTGTTTGACTTGCAAGCTATTGACAAATTGTCTCTCCATATCCGTCACATGATCATTTGACATCCTTAATTCCTTCGTCCATGAGCGTCCATGTCCGATCTCTATCGCTCAGCAATGAGTGCACGACTCGCAAAATTACCCGCGTACATACCATCACTTAACAGAGGGGGACTCTACGACGAAGCCGACGAGGCGGATGAAGCGGGTAATTCACTCGGCTCTCTACCTGGTAGTGAAATGGGCCCACCCGCAACGGTAGCATCCCTCTTGGTTCGTGTCTCCGTGTACTTGATGTCAGAACATCATAACTGAGTTTTCTAACTTAATTTAGCTCATAGCATGGGAGGATGAATCGTCCCACGAACATGCCCTTTACTGCTTGAGAATAAATACCATATTGCAGGCGTAGAAGTGTAAGACGTCGACGAAGGTGATTATCTTCTCTTTTCCTTCTCACTTTGCTTTTGCTCAGGTAAACTGTAGACTGATATTCCTATGGATTTAGCAATCGAAGCAATTCCCCATACGCACAACCTTCTCAATGCCCGACTGACGGTTTCAGTTTCGAGAGCATAGGAGAGGCAATAGAATGGCAGTAAGTCGCATGTTCTCATCCTTCAAGATGAGTCTAAGTATCACCTGTTCACTCACCAGTCATTGTCTTGAAAGCATAGCGACTAAAGCCATGAGAAATCCTATCTCTGCCAGAGTATTCGTCCCAGCCACCGTTTTACCATCTTCAAGCACTTCTCCGGGTGTTCCCCCCCTTGTATGACGTACGCCCCCTCGTTTGGCAGCTCCGTATTGGCAAAGTGTGTTCCGTTCCATGGCATTCTCATAGGCCTTTCACTCACTCACTTATATCTTATAGCCTACCCTGACGCATTGCTCTAATTCATAGGCTAGCTCCTTGGACTAGCAAACCAATTCCGAACCCTCACCGCTCGTCTTTTCGTCATCGCTAATACGGAATCCAGATCGACTGGATAAGGAACTTACGATTGGGTAGACGGATGTAGGGTAGGGGATGTTTCAGGTGATTGCTGGTCCTGGACCCTTGGTACGGGACATGTTACATGACATGAAGTGAGTACGCGAGGTACGTCATATATCTACGAGTGTGTTTATTTAATGGTTCTCATCGTGTTTTTATCCTTCGTCGTCCGAATGAATTGACCCGGCGGGCTTATACGTATATTATGTTCTTCTTATAGGCTACAGGATGATCCGAGTAGATTGGTGGATATTGTGGTTGAGTTTTGGAGGAGGAATGAGAGGGATTTCGTTGGAGGTAAGAAGGTTGGGGAGATGTAGGTCGGTGGCTCGGGAGGTGGCGGGGGCGTGTAAGGTATATATGCGTTATACGCTGCGTACGTTGGGGTGCGGGCCGCGAACTTGTATCAATCATGTAGGTACTTAAATGCATACATCTATCCATCCGTATTTGTGTTCTACATTCTTCCGCTGACCTCGGTAGTACCGCTGTTGACACTGACCTCGGTGGTTTTGCTGTTGACGCTGACCTTTGGTACCAACAACTTTCGAACCCAATTTCGCTCCCTTTGACGCTCGTTGGGCGCTTGCTTGTCGCTCGTCGACACCTTTCCTTTCTTTCCCCCCATCGTCGTCACTCGTCCAACTGTTCACTTTGTGTATAGACCCTTTCGCTATGGAGACGAACCATTCCTCTCAATCTAGTCCTGACCTGGCGAATCAGCAGGAGAATTCAGGTGACTCGGGCCCAGCGAGAGCTCGAGCTCGGTGAGTTTTTTTTTTCTAAATGGTTTCCAGAAACTGACCACTGATGAATGCTCCTGAACAGACCAACTCAGATCTCAGACTCGGAAGCAGCTGGTGTTTCAGCGATGCAGCAGAGTGCTATTATGTGAGTAAGCCATAGTGCATGTAATGTATGCAGCAGGCTGAATATCTTTGTATACTATGAATAGGCAGATGTTCACTGGGGCTTCGAATTTCGATCTTACCAATAATACTATCACCGTCGTTGGTGGTGATATGCACCTGCATCTCTCCCTGCTGCCTGATCGGAGGGCTATCCTATCCACGAATCTGTGAGTAATGTATAATGCATGTAGTGTATACAGCATGCTGAATACCATTGTACATTGTATAGGCATATGTTCTCTGGGGCTTCGAATTTTAGGATTAATAATACTACTATCATCGTAGTTGGTGGTGATATGCATCAGCACTTCTTTCCGCAGAAAGGCGACAAAGTCACGGCAGAGTCACAGCTTTTGACGCTGAAGATCTCGTTTGGTGCAATCAAAACTCCCTTCTTCTATTTTTTTTTTACACTTAGATCTATTTAGATCCGTTCCATAATGTGGAATAGAGCATATTCGAACCAATGCAAAACCATAAAGTATAATCATCACAAAATTCGAGATGGTGTAAAATATGTTCACCATCATGGGTACTGACTGCTGTATACCAAAACCAATGAGCTCCAATGATAGTTTTCGTGCACTAATTGATTTATTATGAGCCCACTTAAATGTTATATAACCGGTTTTACATTGGTTCGAATATGCTCTAATACATCCGTAAATAATTAGTTATATGTATTTTAGTACCTACATTGAGGCTTCCTGGACCCCGGCGTATCAGCACTTGGTCCCATACCGGTAATAGACGACTCCTCCTCCTCCTCCTCCGTAATATATATATATATACAATCCCATAAATATTTTACAGCTGAGTATATATGACAAGAGCGGGACACATAAACAGCCACCTTCCAAACTACTACTAGTAATGTTCCCGTTCATGCTGGCGATAGACTTTCCCTCCCCTCGCCGTCTCCCGTCTTAAATCTCTTCGTCCAACACTTGGTGCTTACTCGCCCCATCAGAAACCCGGACCTATTACTGGGTAGGATTGGAATATTCCCATCCTTCGTTGTATGTAACTTGTCCTCCAACGACGTGGTTGATACGCCGTCCCGACCTTGGTAAGTTCGTCGTGATCGTAGCTGTACGGAACTTCCGCGCTGCGGAACTTGAAGACGTCAAATGTGCGAGATCTGCTCGAGTCGAATCCAACGCTAACGCGTTACAATTTGACACCACGCTCCCCTTCGTCCCATCATCTCTAGCTTTCGTCCCACTGCGACTCTGTCTGCAACATCGCCGGCCCGGGTACCGAAGGACACCTCAGAACGAATTTGAAACGTAGAAACAGACCGCAACGAGGACGAGGACGAACTGGTTATGACCCCTCGAGTACTGAATTTACTACCTTTGAAATGTATTGATTAATTGATTGATTGAAAGGCGAATGGGCCGTCGGCGTGGTGAGAGAAGGAAAGAAAAAACTGTAATACATCGACATGCCTCCTAGCCGGATTGAACGACTGACCTCACCATCACACTTTTGACATTCCAGCAAATACGAGTGGTGCGCTCTACCACTGAGCTAAGAAGGCTATACCTGTGAGGGATATCGATGATCTGATGTATCTAATGACGCAAATGTTCTCGAATCTCTACCCTACAAACCGATCGCATGTGATTGGCCACCGGACCAATCGGCGACGGAAAGGACCGGTTTGAGCAACACCATTCTAACTCCGACCCGAGCGTTGGCGTTGCAGTCATCGGTGAACGAACACTGCTGCTCACTGACCACCATGATTTCCACTCGCGTACTTGGTCTGGGACCTTCTCTGAGACAGGCGACGTTCGTCTCTAATGTCGGTGAGTGCTGCGCTTCTTTCAGCGTGTATAGTTCTGTATTGTTGATATGCTGTTTCCAGCGAAGAACGGTGTTCTTAGGAACTCTATTCGGACGTCTTTTACCAAGAGGTGAGTCTTTCGAACTCACTTAGGGCGGGATACTCAATCTTTGTATATGGATGAACACAGACTCGTCCAAACCCAATCCCTCAAACCAGAAGCTTCCTCTGATATCCTCAACGCTCAACGACTCAAACGACCTTCGAGTCCGCATTTTACTATCTACCAACCTCAATTGACGTGGTTAGTTTCGATTGGAAATCGTGTGACGGGTGCTGGGCTTAGTGTTTGTGCGTAATTCGAAGTTTTTGTCTATCCCACGTCGCCACGCTCACTTCCCTTCCTCGCCTCTCCCTCTCCCTCTCCCTCCTCCACCCTCTCCCCCTTCCTCTCCATCTCGCACTTTCATTTTGCAGTGCTATACGGCTTCTCCCTAGCCTACCTCGTCGCCCCAGGCACCTTCGACAGCGCCCACATCATCGAATTCGTCTCAGGCCTACCCGACGCCGTCAAATATGCCGGAAAATTCATCCTCGCTGCACCATTCACTTTCCACTCTTTTAATGGGCTAAGACATTTGGCTTGGGATTCGGGTCGTTGTGCGTACCGTTTCTCATCCTCGTCCTCCTCTCATCCTCCCATCCCCGTTCTCATCCTCTCCGTCCCTCGTCCTCATCCCCGTTCTCGTTCTCGTTTTCGTCCTCTCTGTCTGTGTAATAACGCTGATCGTCCCGCTTTCTAGTCTTGACTGTAAAAAGCGTTTATACCACCGGTTACGCGGTGTTGGGTGCTACGGCTGTTTCTACCGTGTTCTTGATGTTCCAGTGAGATAGTGAAAGTGTTTAAAAGTCAATTCGTAGAGGGGATGTATAATAAATCAACTTTTTTCTCTCCTTCACTCGTCACGTTCTCAGCGCATCCCGCCTTGGTGAGTTTTTCGTAATTGGATCGAACAGCCGACCGATGTCAAGTGCGCTATAACATGAAGGGACGGGATGGGGCAAAAGTATACTTCGTGCACTGGAAAGGGAGGATGTAAAGTAATAAAGTAAAGTGAAAAGAGATTATATCAATGAGAACGAAGGAGGTAAAGGGGGGGTTGTAGTCTGTTGAGGAAAGACGAGGGCTTAAGGAGGTAGAGGAGGGTCCGAGAAGAGGAGGGGGTGGTGGATGAAATTGACATGAGCGTTGTGCTGAAGAAGAAAGGGAAAGGGAAATATTCTAATGTACAACAGTTTTCTTCGCTGCTGATCAGATCACATCAATGAGAACGAGTGTACTATGTAGTCTGTAGAGAGAAAGCCGAAGCGCTCAAGAGGAGGGGCCCTGGGGAGTCTCAAACGTTGTCTTCAATGTCCACTGCCAGTCCAGTACTTATACCCCCGGGCCACTTATGTAAAAAAAAAAAAAAGAGGAACGGAATTTTGATTGCATCAAACGAAATGCTCGGCATTATCCAGTGCCACAACTCCGCCGTGACTTCATGGTCTTTCGGCAGAGAGAAGTGCTGGTGCATATCTCTACCAACTACGGTAATATTAGTATTGGTAAGCCTCAAGTTGGAAGAGGCAGTGAACACGTTCCTATTCATACAGCATATGATGAGTGCCTGCTGCATACGTTACATGCATTGTAGGTTACTCACAGCTTGGTGGATGACTCGGAGGTAGCACCCTCAGGCTGCTGGACTGCTGAGATAGCAGCTGGTTCTGCGCTCTGACTATTCATGAGCATTTGTCAGTGTCCGTGTCTGACAGCTACCTAAAATAACAAAACTTACCTATCTTCAGCTTTAGTTAAGCCAGAATCGACTGAATGCTCCTGCTGCTTTCATCAGTAAAAGGTCAGCCACAGTTCCAGGTCTGTATCGGCCTCACAGTGGAAGAACTGCCCTGAAATAATGTTGAGCCGATGCATGAATGCAACTAGTAGGTGAATCTGTAAAGGAAATAGCATCATTTACCAATCATATACAGAGTTACATCATGATGGACATCGTCTGTGCAGAGGATCACACGTTGCAAGATATATGTAAAGTATATGTCCATTATGCATAGATTATTTACAGAAAGTTGACATGATGCTAAGTGTCTTGACATAGATCATACATGATGTGCTCAAACTTCACAGAACATCTGCATGATGTGAGTAATCATCAAGTATGTATACTGTATT
Source organism: Neonothopanus nambi (assembly GCA_003987895.1). Lineage (NCBI taxonomy): Eukaryota > Fungi > Basidiomycota > Agaricomycetes > Agaricales > Omphalotaceae > Neonothopanus > Neonothopanus nambi. Next base: position 9,082 of record RCHF01002000.1, on the reverse strand, counting down.
TAATAATTAGTCCATAATCCTGAAGCCGTGCTATCTATGGAGCAATGATCTAGAGATGCAAGCTTGTATTCAGACAGAGGTATACAACGACATAGCACATTCAGTACTACATGACTCCTACTTGTGATATCGGTGATCACGCACTGGAGGAGAACCTTCATGTGATGGTACCGAAGAATGTGGACGAGCATCGTTGCTGGTGTTTGAGGTTACACTGACTGTACGATGCAAATCAGACTGCGCAAAAATGTGAATAAGTATGAAGTAAATGACAATGACTAAGTCATACCTCGATATCAGGATCTCCGTCTGCTGTATTGGTCGAGTCTGGAGGAGCCAAATTGCTACGTTGCCGACTCTGCACTTGTGCATTTTCTTGGGTATTTGCTAGACGTTGACGATGTTGTTCTTGAAGGCGGCCACGCATCGAATTAGGGTCCACTTCCGTTTTCTTTCCCTTCTTGTTCTTCTTTGTAAGCAAGACACCAGTGAGACCATCTCTAGAAGTACATGGTCAGCTACATCAAGGGTAAAAAAGGCTGCAGAACATACTCGTTCCACCACTTAAGCACCTTCTCCTCGAATTCCTTGTCTTCTTCAAATACCGATAGCACTGTATCCCATAGTTTGTTTTTCGACACACTGTTTGCATCCTTGCGCCAGTCGTCGCTATCGCATAGAGCGTGATGAGCCTGAACAATGTGAAGGTTAAGAACATGGCATATAAAAGGCAAGTCCTCATACCTGGACAATTGTATATGCTATAGTTCTCGTTGTGATCTTTTCAAGACCATGTGTCCGTGCTTGACCATACTTTGGAAGTGTTGCATTTGGACGGCCATGCATAGACGCAGTTTGAGGACCAAGGAAAATAGCCTTCCAGCACTGCAGGAGAAGTACAAGTTTGCGGAGTCAACAGTCAAAAAATAAATGCACAAACTCACCAAAGCGAGAAACAGCGAACAAAAGAGACCTTCATCAAGATTTTCCGGGTCGAATTCACCATCCAAGTACATGTAGAGAGGGAAATCATCCTCAGAGTATACGACCTCACCATTCTCTACTTTATCTAAAAAGCTACATTATCTTAGAAGATGAAAAATCCTCGATAAAGAAGTCAAGCATACTCATCTGGGTTTTCATCGAACGCTGAAACACACTCAGCTGGTATGAGGATGCGAGCAATCTGTGGATGATTTAAACCACAAGCAAGTGCTTTCGGCATCTTAGGATCCAGTGGTGGGTCAAAATGGTCTTGCTGAAGAAATTTGAGTACGTAAAGTAGAGCATTATCTTTCAGAGTCCGTGTATCTTGAGTCCGAGCATCGCTAGCTGAGTGGTTCATCTATAGTCATGGATTTTAGCGCATATATTCACGAACAAGTGGTATAACACAACATACCATCCCACTAAGGTCATCGAGCTGCTCAGCCTGCAACAAAGTCTCCACATCATCCACAAACTGATCTTCGCCAACAGCAGCAAGTAGCTGGTCAAAAACTTCGAGACATACAGCACTAGACAAAAATCCAAGATGCGCCTTGTGAGTATGACCAAGGAGCAATTTTTACAACGTACTTTCTTTCATCGTTATCTGAAACGAATACTAGCTCCTCCTCACTCAGCTCAAGATCACGATTTAGCCCTGTATATAGAACTTCGAGCCAGTCAATATATGGATTGTAGCTTCGAGCTGTCCAACGAGCAAAATCTTTGTATGTGTTGAGATGCGTCCCAGTTCTGTTCAAGAGATAGTTATTCATTAAAAATGAAGAATACACAGATCTGGCTTACTTTTTTCCAGTTCCCTTCTTGTGCTTTTTCAAAAGCTCAGCAATCAACAGAGGCGGTTCCTTGCGCTTTTTTGATGATTTGTTCTGCTGCTCCTGCTCCTTCTGCTGAGATTGCTGGTCTTGTCCTTGCTGATGATCTTGAGCTTGTTGCTGCTGCCCTTGTTGCTGCCTGGCAGTAAGTCGTGAATTTGTTCGTTGCAGATGTTTTGAAGCTTGAGTTGGGTGTACTGTTTGGTGGGGCAGTTTTCTTTGCTGTCGATGATGTTGAGTTTGGGAGCGTGTACGTTGAAGCTCTTGAGCTGTCTGTGAGCGCGTTTGAGGGTATCTAGGAGGCATGGCAATAGTAAGAGAAGAAGACGTGTCATCAGGACTCTGCAGTTTTTGCTGGCACGTGAGCTTGACGTGTCTGTCTTTCAACCCCATAGTACTGACTCTGTACTAAGATGCAGCTATGGCTGCTCTTGCTTTCAATCCTATATCTTTTAGCCATGGTATCTCAATGCCCATCATGTCCTCGTACCTTCGCTAGGCCTGGCCTTCTTGCAGTTCATCGGAAAGTCTGCAAAGGTGCACAAGAAGCCAATGCGAAGATTCTTGAGAAACATCGTGATACAGTCCATCGGAGGAAACTCATGCGTACTTCTGGGGCAGATATATCTGAGGAGAGTAACTCAATTCATGATAAGAATACTCAGGTAAATCTTAATCCTAATGAGTGCGCAATTAATCTTACAAATAAATACCAGTATAATATGCCTGAGGCATCGTTCTCTCAGTCCCGTCCTGAACAAGACAGGTCCATTGATAAAGCTCCTACTCACTCTGCAGTACCCAAGATTTCTGTTGGAATCTCTCGTATAGGTCGTACTCGATTCCTTCCTGCCCGATTCACTGACTATCTTCCTGCACTCTCTCAGCAAATGCCTCGCACCATTGCTCCTTCAGAAGAACCATCTACAGAGTCTTTATCACGAAGCTCAAGCTCAGATCATGCATCTCAGTCACAGGAAAAGACAGATGATGTTCCAAAGATTGTGTATGTTGATACAGAGCCAGATGAATTCGGGCTATACTGCTCGTATCCTTCAGTTCCCTCCAGGATCCCTGATGAAGAAGTTCCTCTGCTGGATGTCTGTGAAGGCCCTGGATTCCCATCTCAACCATCACAGGTTAATTCAGTTAGTCCACTCTCTATATTTGGAGTCACCTCGCAGACGCAAGTGAATATTTTTGAGCCTTTCCTCAATGCCACCATATTTCGACTTATGAATTGGTTTTACAGCTCATCGAACACAAAATCAATATCCAACTTGGACTCACTGGTCAACAATGTCATTCTTTCAGACGATTTTGACCGTGATGACCTCAAGGGGTTCAGCACGAAACGAGAACTTAAAAGGATGGATGAATATAATTCAGATGATCCACGATCAACACTGCGCTCTGTGGATGGATGGGTTGAGGCATCAGTCAAGCTTCGTCTACCTGCAGAGAAAGTTTCACAACGAGAAGCAGATGCACCAGAGTTTGAGGTGCCAGGTGTATTCTATCGACAGCCACTGGAGGTCATCAAGACCGTCTTGCAGTCGGATACTGCTAAGAAATTCCATTTTATTCCTTTCAAACTCTTCTGGCGGCCACCTCTTGAGCCGACTGAGGCTAGCAGTGACCCTTCTTCACCATCTTGCTCAGGTATGTCTTCGCTCTTAGAGGATAAATAATTCTCACCAACATCCACCTTCAGATTCCTCTCATACACCTCCTGATGTACCCTCTGAGCGAATCATAAGCGAAGTCTATAACTCAGATGCCTTTCTTCAGGAGCATGAGCAGATTCAGATCCAGGAATACATCAAAGTCAAGAACAACGTAACACATGACCCTAATCTTCCCACTGTCGAGAATGTCATTGCCGCATTGCTCTGGTGGTCCTACTCTACACACCTCACTAGCTTTGGTGATGCCTCACTTTGGCCTCTCTATCTCTTCTTCGGAAATCAGTCGAAGTACGATCGTGCTAAACCAACCTCATTTTCGGCACAACATATGGCATATATACCCTCAGTAAGTTATAGTTTTCCTGCCAGGGGAAAACAACTACTAATACAATGTATCGAAACAACAGCTACCGGATAACATCCAGGAGTTCTACCAGAAATGTTTTGGCTTTCCCGCAAGCAGTGCCACTCTTACACACTTAAAGCGTGAGCTAATGCATGCTGTGTGGGCACTTCTGCTTGATCCTGAGTTCATGGAGGCATATGAGCACGGAGTTCTTATCACATTTGCAGATGGGATTGTTCGACGTGTTTTTCCAAGGTTCTTCACCTATTTGGCAGATTACCCAGAGAAGTAAACGTGATTATATAGTTTCTATGAACTCTTTGCTTATCTTCTTTCAGAGTCCTTCTTGCAACACTTCGATCATTAGGAAAGTGCCCCTGCCCTCAATGTCTAGTTGAGAAGAATCAGATTAGTGACCTTGGGATGCAACGTGACCGGCAGCAACGAGAACAGAAAGGTCGTGTGGACAATGAGCACTGTCGTAGCTTGATCGAGCGTGTATGGACATGGATATTTGACTATGGGTATTCAGTTGCAAGCAAGGCTGTTGAAACCGTTCTTCAGCCTGTCTCATTTGTACCAACACAGGTAAGATCCTATCTATGATATTCCTAGAAGATTATTCAACTAAGTTTCAATTAGAATATCTTCTTGGAGCGACTATCTCGATTTGATTTCAATTTTTATACCATGCTTGTACCGGATGTTCTGCATGAATTTGAGCTAGGGGTATGGAAAGCCACATTTACACATCTCCTGCAGCTCCTATATGCATATGGAGGTGATGCAATCCAAACACTCAATGCAAGGTAACAATTTCTCCTAATTTACTACTTAGCAATGATATTGACATGTTAGTTAGATACCATATGGTTCCAACTTTTGGCCGTGATACTATTAGGAAATTTTCAACGAATGTTTCAGCAATGAAACAAATGGCTGTGTGGGACTTTGAAGACCTTCTTCAGGTATGCACGCAACTCATCTAGAAGTATTTTCTTGCACCTCACTCAGGCTAAATATCTTTATAGTGTGCAATTCCTGTCTTTGAAGGACTTATCCCTGAGTACGACCATGTTATCCTTAACCTTCTTTATGATCTCTGCACCTGGCATGCATATGCAAAGCTTCGAATGCAGTCAAAGACTTCACTCACACAATTCGACTCTGCAACCACATCACTCAGTTGTTCTTTACGAAAATTTTTGACTACTGTATGTGCAGCATTTGTTACAAGAGAGCTTCCTCAGGAGACAGCTGCTCGAGGAAGATGTCAAGCAGCTGTTGCGACTAAAGGAAAGGGAAAAGCCAAAGCCAATGGTTGAAAACGAAAGACAGGCCCAACAAACGAGTCCTTGGATACTCAGGATCAAAAACGCAAGACGTTCAACCTTTCAACATACAAACTTCACGCTCTTGGACACTACGTCCGAATGATTTGGCTTTTTGGTACCACTGATAATTATACCACACAAATTGTATGTTTGCTATGTCTGGCTGATTTCTGGCTGATTTGATGTACTCACATAATGCATGAATACTTTTCTAGGGTAAACTAGAGCACCGCCGGGTTAAACGGTTCTATGCACAAACAAACAAGTCAAAATTCGTCCAGCAGATAACAAATCACGAATGTCATGAACGTTTACTGCAGAAGACACGGCTACATATTGAAAGACAGGATGAAGCTTCTGAAGAACTGCCTACCTCCGAACACCAAGAGTCACTCCCGCCAACCTCCCCATTTCTTCATCATCATACATCTAACGACTGCAGTGACTGGGTTGACATTCGAATGTGGACAAAAGAACATAAGGATGATCTAGCCTGCAAGGTAATAATGCTACACACAGGCCTGTATATCATTTGCTCACTATAATTTACTTAGGACTTCCTTCCTCAGCTGAAGGATCATCTCCTCTCAACATTCTTGAACCATCCATTCGATGGTGAGGACCACGAGTATTCTAGCAAAGAGCACGCCACCGTCAAGATTTTGAATGACCAATTGTATCGGCACAAAGTTCTGCGGATAAACTATACAACTTACGATATGCGCCGCTCACAGGATTCAGTTAATCCACGTACTCATGCTGATATTATGGTCGTGGCACAAGATAGCGACTCCGATGTACATCCTTATTGGTATGCTCGAATTATTGGTATATTTCATGTTCGAGCACAGCATAATTTCAAACCTGCGGTGGACATTACATTTCTTTGGGTACGCTGGTTTGGAATCGATCATACTCACAAATCCGGTCACTCAGCAAAACGGCTTGCTCATATTGGGTTTATCGACAGTAGTGAGCGTGGTGCTTTCGGATTTCTCAATCCTAGCTATGTCATTCGAGCTTCACACCTAATTCCCGCCTTCTCACTTGGTCAAACCACTGATCTCCTTCCCCCGTCAGTGGCGCGACAACCTCGAGAGAATAATAAGGACTGGTGCCGATATTATGTGTCAATGTAAGTCTCCAAATATAAAATGTATCGAAACTCACAAGTATTGCACAGATTCGTTGATCGAGACATGTTTTCACGATATGTCTCAGGGGTTGCTATTGGCCATCGTCACTGTACCAGTGACGAGTCTTTCGAGACAGAAAGCCTCACCAACAAGGAAGCTGTATTGCCAGACTCGGATGATGGTTCCATCACACCTGAGCTTGAACAGCCTGAGTTGGACGGCTATCCTACACCATTAGCTGAGCCGGAGGGTGATGAAGAGGAAGCACCAAATGAAGTAGATGACGAGTCGGAATGGGAGGATTATGGTTATGGGGGTGGAGATGATGAGAGTGAGTCAGAAAATGAAGACGTTCAAACTGAGGACATGGATGACAAACCGTTCAACAACCTGTATAATGGTGGTGAGGAGGTGGACAGGGATGTAGAAGTCTTGAATTCCGAAGGATACGCTCCTCTTTAATTGTAGCCTTGTCGTTGTTTGTTAATTTGTATTGCTCCTCCACATTGCCTTTGATGCAACACTTCTTCAATTGCATTCGTTCCGGGAGTCGAAACAGATATGCATTCAAAGAGGTAGGCATCGACTGTACTAGAGGCAGTCTGTACTAGAGGCAGTCTGTACTAGAGGCAGTCTGTACTAGAGGCAGTACATGGTAAGAGTCAAACATTAAGAATCCACGCGCATGCGCGACACACGTCGTGTAGAATAAGTCATGTGATGACTTCAATTAGCCACCTGCAAGACTGATTCAAGGCAAAGGTCCTCAATCTACACATAAAATCAGATATTGACTACCTGTATAGTCTTATACAAGTATGTACTGTGCTGGAAACAAGACAGCATCATGTCTACTTGTTGTACAGGTGCCTTGCATCCTGTGCCGAACATGTAAACATCTGTCCATGATGGAGCGCTACATACAGAGGCAAGGCATTCTAGCCTTTCATATACCTATCAATACATGATGTCTCAATAATTACATTTCATCTGCAGGATGGTTATGGCTTGCTTGAACCATAAAGTATTTCCTACCCTGGACAGCCTGACCATCCCTGGAACCGTGTTCTGGCTTTTGCTGATGTTACCAGATCAGAGCTAGAATTGCATATGTAAAGTGATTGTCAGTGGTCAGTTTCTCGCAGCTACTAGTCAGAGAAACACAACTCACTGATCTTGAGCTCTAATCAAGCCAGAATCAGCTGGATACTCCTGCTGGTTTGCCAGAGCAGGGATAGATTGAGCAGAGTGGTTCATTTCCATAGTGAATAGGTTGGTACACAAATTCAACAACTAGACAGGTGACGATGATGGGGGGAAGGAAAGAAAGGATGTCAACAGGCAACAACCACTGGCAAGCGCCAACCAAGCGTCAAAGGAAGTGAATTCGGGTTGCAAAGGTGTACAACTCTACCCACGCACAGCTCAACAGTTCAACAGCAGGACCACGGAAGAAGGTTCTAGAATACATATATAGATGGATAGATGGATTCGTTCCCTCTGTCCTATAACGCTGATCGTCCTGCTTTCTAGTCTTGACGGTAAAAAGCGTTTATACCACCGGTTATGCGGTGTTGGGTGCTACAGCTGTTTCTACTGTGTTCTTGATGTTCCAGTGAAATTGTTGAAAATTCAATTCGATGTATAGAGGGGATGTGTAAGGGATGTGTAATAAATCAAGATGTTTTTTTTTTTTGACTTCGACTTCCATATACCCGGAGCGAATCGTCGATACTCGACACGATATCCTACCTTAGGGGATTTCAAGTGCAAGATAACGAAATGGACGGGGAAAGTATATTCCGTGCACTGGAGAAACTCCAACCTAGTAGTACTGGGTTTGGTATACTCCAGCGTACTCCTCCGTACCGTACTCATATACATAGGAAATTTGTTGGAAGCTTGAACTAAACTTGAACAGTGCAGAGCTGAGAGCTCCCGCGAAAACGCGCACGGACCAATCATAAATCAGTCACATGTGTATAGGCACTTGAGCGCTTGCGGCTTGTGGGCGCCAAGCAAGAATTTTTGTCTCCTCTTTCAAAATCTTCTGACGCGACACGCAATGATTCTGAACGTCGAACGACTGAGGTGGAAAACCGGATTCAATACGTGATGATTCCTCTTATGAATTGTCTTGTGCCTTGTCTTGTCTTGCTTCGATTTCAGATTTCATGTGGTGTCGTGGTGTCTGTATCCCATTCCGTTTCATTTCGTTTCGTTTACTGATGATTCAGAGTCAAGCGGAGGTCAGTCAGTCAGCTTCAGATGAGGTCAAGCTGATTGTATGCATAGGTAGGGTGGATCGTTCAACGCGAATGCTAAGGAGGCCTTCCATTGCTATTGTACATTCATTGCTGCTTCCATCATCGGTAGTTCTTTTCACTCTTTGTCAGCTCGTACGACGTACAACCCTTACAAGATTGACTCGAACTCGACGCAACCAGCGTTCCTCGTCAATTCCTCGTTGCGGTCTGTTCCCACACTTCGAATTTGTTCAGACGTGTAAAGCAACAGACGATCACCTCATCCTCACCATGAACGTCAAATGCGCGTAAGGATCAAAGGTCACCGGCACCATTCAACAGGTATGGAAGATACATGTGCCCGGAGTGGGAAAGATGAAATCCTTTCCTTCTTCCCTCATTCGATTGCGGTCTTCCACCATCCCGAGTCTTGCGTCTAGTAGCGCAAGCTCGGATTCTGTCACGGCTGACATTCGATGGTGTCCCTTTTTCCCCCCTTCAACATGACG
>RCHF01001994.1:0-15784 GCA_003987895.1 Neonothopanus nambi | reverse complement strand
ATAAGACCTTCTAAGCTCATCTCTTCGTTCACCATGAAAGTTGACTTGGATGTCACCTGCCTCTTCAACGATCCATTTGTCCAAAGTCAATAGCAGGATCTCTTCGTGACGGCGGGCAAGTGTAATCGGCTCTTTCCCTTCCTCGGAGCGCCGACAATTGACTCAGTTGAGAGCTTCTTCGTCAGTGGGGATGAACCCGCCATAAACAGTGCGTTTAACCACGGTAGGAAAGACAGGCCCGGGTATTGAAAAGATGTCGGATGGTCTGGGATGAGTTTAAAGTGGTTTAAATGAAAGGTATACGCACTTACGGTAACATGATGGATACTTTTATAGTATGTAAACCTTGTTGTTAAGGAGGAAATAGAGAAGGGAGTAGACTCGTGGTCCATTGTCCCTGAGGTTGCAGCGAGGGTCGTGGATTGAAGCACGTCGTCGCTTCAACCCTGAACGTTCTCACGCCACCAACGCGTTTAACGCATTTCATTACTTATGTAATTGCATAAATGTAGCTGGAGTCGCCGCCGGCAACCCTTTTTAGGAAAGCCGAAAATGCCGCCTTTGCTTGCTTATGTGCTTGATAATTTACTCTTGTTTCCTTGCTTTCATCCACGTCCATCGCTTCACTGTCCAACTTCTGGTCACCCTCGTCCCAGCTGCCTCTTCACGCGATGATTCATAGGACTCATTCTGGAACAATGATTCTGTTTCCCAGTCCTATCTTGCATTCCATGGTGCCTGCAGCGCCGCGGATTCTGATTTCTGAAGCGATTTGAACCCGGGACGTGGTGAGTCGCTAACACGAATGTCGAAATGTTGAACATTCTCGCTGATATTCCTTCCAGTCAACGGCCTGCAGTTGATTGAGATCTTCGCGATTCGCTGACAAAAGCACGTTCATGCGACTGGACTAAGATACCACCCATGCGCGCGTATTCTAGTCGTTATCGCCGGATAGGTTGGGGCATCTAGCAGTAGAGATTTTGGTATGTGATATTATGACAGCTAGATGCGGAGTAACGATAGCAGGTACGAATGACAGCAAAACCAAAGCAAGAAAATAAAAACACATTTAGTATCGAGTAATGTGGGGTAATGGAGACCGAGAAAATGTTTGTGGTGGAGAAGCACTAGCGAGAAATTGTCAAAAGTAAGTTCTGTTGACATCGAGGATGAACATACCAACAGTGAGACCTTTAATAGTACCTTCAATATGTCGACAGTATGCTCCCTTCTGTTCCCCTCCGACTCAGCCTAGTACCCGTGGCTGATTCCGAGCCTCAGGCTCGAAGATTTTGATCATACCGGCGATCAGGTTCAGCGCAACCTCCAGGAAGGATAGCACGCTGGCATAGAAAATATCGAAATGTCCACGACGTGCACTGTCGACTCCCAATGATTCAAGGGTCTTGCCAAAGGTGAGGATGCACACTATAATAAATGCTATGCTGAGTCCACCAGTGATATGGACTAAAAGACAATGATAATGAAGATCAGCTAATGTATATTCAGATCAATGTGGATTTCAACCCACCACCCAGTAAGTCCAGATATATCTTGAAGATGCCCATGAAATACGTGCATCCAAATAGCGGGTTGAAGGTGTTGGCACCAGTCAATGTGGGAACTCGTGCCAATGGTAATACCGAAGCAATAATAGATATAGGCAGCATTATTACTGTGCAGATGAATGCGCCAATAGAAATAGTAGAGTTGCGAATTGGAAGCGCTGTGCAGTAGACCTGTTCTCGCATGCTAAGATAGAGCAAAATGAGGATGGTAGAGAGAAGAATGATATAACAGAGAGAGACTACTAGTGGTTTGACTTGCATTTGGGGCATGCTGAAAAACTACGAGGGGATTCATTGAAAGCATCTCAGTGGTACTTATACTGCCGGAGGTGTGAAAAGTGGTAGATCGAGACTCCTAAAAAGGAAGCAGATGAGGAGGTCCAGTTTGGTTTGGTTCGCCTCATAGCTGTGCCCAATCTCAGGATTATGGATGCCAATTCTTGGAATGTCCTCCTTCCCAACTCTGACGGTCTGAGCATGCCAGGTGCTGTTAATCATGCCGTACTAGGCTGCACTGGCATCAACCGCCCTCGCCTCTCCCGCTAATCATGCCTTACTCTGCAATAACCACAAGATTTATATTTTAAGGATGGGATAGGGTAGGAGTGCGGCGATGAGGTCAATTGAGCGAGTAAAATGAAGGATGTCAGATTTCTCTTATGACCTATCACTTCAACTGCGGGTTATATGAAGTTTGAACATCAAGCTCTTAATCAGAAACAAATACGAGCAAAATAACGCACAAGATGAAAGCCGTCTGTGCAGAACTCAAGGATGCTAAAGGCGAAATCAATAGCAGTACAGACAATCTCCATCTAGGATTGAAAGCGAGTTGCGATATAAGCCCGCACCAACGCCTCAGCGCTCGGCTTGGGTTGGTTTATCTAGTCTGACGCCCAACCGGAATGTTCACAAATAGAGAACACGAGGCACTGCTTACCGTCTGCGTGCGCAGTTAGGCACTGTTGACGCTTGTCCCAACAGGAGTTTATTGGCCATCCAACCCCATGATAACTCTCACCAACGCCTCAGCGCTTGGCTTGGGCGCTACCACATCTACTTCAACACCCATCGATTCCTGAAGATGTGTCGAAGTTGTTGGTCCAATGGCTGCGATATGTACCGGGAGTCGTTTACGTTCGAAGTGAGAGGAAGGAGAAACAGGAGGGATGGCCCGGGAAGGAGGGGAAGAAGGGAGATTAAACCACTTGTGTAGATATGGCCAGACGAACGTCGTTGTTGACGGAGCGAAGAATACAATCCACCATGGTTGTGTATCTTGTATATGTATGAGCTGAGTGATTCCACGCAATACACCGAGAGATTACCTTCCTCTCTTCGATCTGCTAACACACTCCTCACAATAGTTTCTAAATCCTTCTCAAAAGTACTTGATCCACGAGTCTCGTATACTTTAATCTCAACCAACTCGATATCTACACCCACCTCCTTCCCACCGTTGTGTAAGATCCTTGAGAGGGTATCCCGGTTTTTGTCGCCTGTTAGGTATAAAAACGTGTATCGCTTTCTCGCACTCGTACTCCCGTCTTGCTGCTCCTCGGCAACTCCTTGCAAGATGAACCGCGCGAGATCCTCCGCGTTCCCGCTCTCTTCTGCACCGAGGATGTTTTCAGGTGAGGGTACGTAAGGTGATGTAGGATGTGCGGCGTGAATTGAGGTGAGAGATGTAAGAGTTGAGGTTCCTACGACGTAGAACGGTGTTTGGGACCATGGCGGTGAGGAGGTGGTGGATGATGAAGAGAGAGAGAGATTATCAACGACATGTCCCCACGCCTCACAGGATCTCGCACTAGTTATAATCACCCCGTCGAATGGCCGCTCTTCTTTTTCACTTCCTTTCCTAATCACCTTGTTTAGCTCTGTCTCGTTTACGAATACCGTCTCTAGTACGGGAACGGAGAAAGGATTGTAGGATGCGTTGGTGAAAGCTAGGTTGTATTTGTCATCCTTTGAGTCGGGGGCACGAAGAAGGAGGACGGGAGGAAGCATTGAAGGGGTTACGTAATTTAAGGTACAGTACAACGATCTCTATTATCTTATCTTATCTTCTTTCTGGCGTTATCTTATCAACTGATAAAGCTCCCCGAAAACTTCCGCGCCGATCTCTGAATCTCGATTAGCAGTACCCCGTGGGGTAATTACGGGGATATTCGGTAAGCGTTGTCTGAGTTGACCTTGATTGATTGCGATTATATAAAAGGACCAAGGTGTGTGAGTCGTCACCTTGCCACTCTTTTACCAACCAACACCACCGCCAGCGCAACGATACGCTATGGTTATGGTGAGCCCTTCCTTGAGCCATTCTTTCGCTCTGTGTACGGTAATCGTTGAATTGTAGACAGGGCAAGGGAGGGACGATGTGTTGACGGTGCAAGTGCACGAACCTGGCAACGTCGCTGGAGGGAATGGGAATGCACATCATAGAGATGCGTTGAGACTGGCTCTGGGTAGTATTCTTGCTCCTGTATGTTGTCAAAATTCATCGCTCGTCCATTTACCACTCACATATTCAAAGAAACGACCGACACCACCATCTCGACCCTCGTCCGGCACCGCATCTCCAATGCCAACGACTTTCGCCCACTCAACGTCAACAGGCTCTTCCACACCTACTCATCTATTACCATACCCACATCTTCATCCGTATCCACCCATTCACCCTCACACCCATTCTCATCCCCATTCTCCCCTTCACACAACTTATCCCCACTCACATACACCGTCACCACCTTTCGGTCGTCTCTCACGCAGTACAAGTTTCACAGGAACTCCATCTCAACTCCAACCCCCTCATCATCATCACCATCATCACCCTCACCCTCATCCTCATTCTTCTCAAACTAGTACTACCCATCCTCACGCCACCGGAGCCGTACCCCCAGGCACCCAAACTCAAACTCAAACTATTCCCAGCGCCCCAGCACCAGCTATTCAATCTCCATCTCCCGAGTCCGTTCTAACTCCCGCACCTGCACCTGCGACCGTGATGGTAACAGCCTCGGCTGCTAGTGAATCTGTGCCTGGTTCTGGAGCTGGTACACCGACGGGTAAGGCCAAATTTATTGAGACACTCGAGGGGAGGAGTGCGTGGGACGCGTTGATCCATGGATCATTTTCGTGAGGAGCGCCGGCGGATGCTGAGACGAGTAGAAAGTAGAGTTTCAATGGTTTATAGGAACATCCAGAATCGGCTTCTTTTCGTTTCCCTTTCCCTTTGTCCCTCCAAGTTCTTCCCTTTATTTCGCCCTATACTTGTTTATATCCGACTTGATACATTACATTGTAAAACCTACACCAGATCCTACGTATCCTACGCATACATTTGTATATCGTTTATCGAGAGAATCACTGTCGCCGACTTATCGTGCTTTATCAGGCCCCGGAGTTCGTATAAGAGATAGATTTCTTCCGAAGTCGGCAAGTACAAGCGTTGGAAAGAAGATAGAAGAAATTGTGAGATGTTAGGATGGAATAATTGACCGACCCTGGACCGACCCAAGCACCTAATCTCGAACCAATGAACGCGGACATGTGGTCAAGCAGTCTGAGCAGTCGTGCAGGTAGCGCCGAGCGCTAAACATTGAATCCACGCAACCACGAGGTGGCCGGCTAGGTCGGGCGCTTACAGCAGTACTTACGAAATGCCCAAAAAAATTGGTTGCTGCAGCCTGAAGAGTAAGGCATGATTAGCAGCAGAGGCGAGGGGCGGTTGCTGCCAGTCACAGTGAGTCTGAAGAGTATGTCATGATTAGCAGCACCTGAGGCTGGTTGGCACCTGGCACGCTCAGATCAGAGACTAGGGAAGGAGGAAATTCAAGAGGGGCACGTCCTTTATACCATGTAGGGGTGCATGAGGAGATTCATACAAATATCAGAGCATGGCAAAAGTCATTGGAGGAATGTGACGTCAAATACAGGAATCAGTTCAAAGCTGTTGCGATTCCCCGAAATGAATTGGAGGAGAAGTCAGTGCGTATTTTGACCATTACAATGAAGTTCAAGATCTGAAAGGACTGATGATGGACCCAGCTTGTCGGGGTAAATATACTGAATTCGCACTAGAGGAGAACCAGTGCCACGCCACTCGGCGACTCTGGCATTACCCCATTAGGGCTGCCTGCCCGCGCAGAACATCAGTATTAAAGTACCAGTGAGATCCTTCCAATAAATCTCTGTACAGCTTGCTCGACATGTCCCAGTGGAAAGTCCAAGTCCAACCACTAGTAGCATCCCTCTGTTATAACATACTTCTCTCTACCATCCTCATTTTTCTCTACCTCAACATGCGAGACCATGCCTACTACACACCACTTCCAATTCTCACTGTAGGCAACTTGACTATCCCTGTTGGCACAATGTTCTACACAGGAATGTTGCCTGTATCTATTACTGCTTCAGTATTACCATTGGCACGGATCCCCACCTTGACCGAAGCCAACAGCTTCAACGTGCTATTTGGATTCATCTACTTCATCGGCATCTTCAAGATATATCTGAACTTGCTAGATGGTGTGCTAATATCTACATTGATCTGGGTATATGCCAGCTAACCTTAGTCATTCTATTTAAGTCCATATCATCAGTGTGCTCGACAAAGGACTAATCATAGTGTACATCCTCACCTTCGGCAAAATCCTTGAAGCATTGGGAGTCAACAGTGCACGTCGTGGACATTTCAATATTCTCTATGTCGGTGTGGTATCCTTCATAAGAGCTACACTTAAATTTGCCAAGGATGTGTTTGAAGTTTTTGTGCCTGCAACCGAGGAGGATGAGGAGTCTATTACCGGCATGGGACCAAGTAACCAGACGCAAATACTAGGCCAAGTTGAAGGAGAGTAAATGGTCAATAGATGTACTATGTAGAGGTATGTTGGTCCTTGATGTCAATGGAACTTACATTTGACAATTTCCCTGGTCCCCCATTAGTGTGTCTTCATTACAAATATTTTGCCTATTTCTGCTAATATTTCCCGGACTTGAATTTGCTTTCGTTTTGCTGTCTGTAAAATTCTGTTTTTTGCTCTGTGTTTGTTTTCGTTATGTACCGGCTCTTCTGATACCTGGGCCTCCAGCTGTCGTGATATCATACACCAAAGTCTCTATCCCATGACCCATCCACACACGCATGAGTGACGAAGGTAGCAGGCGAGTATCTTTATCTAATCACAAGAATATGTTTCGTCATCGACAATTGTGAAGAATAGTTTATCTCTTATCGAGAGAATCACCGCGCTGTATTGAGCGTTTTTTCAAGTCCAGTGGAAGCCGAGCGAGGAGGAAATAGTTTTCAAGCAGAATACATCGTGGAGTAAGTAGTATTGAAATAACGCAACAGGTATGGTGGCAGCCCAGGTTACTTGACGCCGGCGGCGCTAATTTCATGAGACCTCTCGGCGTCGTCTTGCGAACGAACGCTCATCGTCCTTCCGTCGTCAAAATGTCATTTCAAAAAGTCGAACGAAGAGGCAAACATTGTGTCATCTCATCAAGCGTTCTAACAGACATCAACAAAAACGCCTCAGAAAAAGTGGTGAGACTCACAGTCCATGATAGCTGTGCACATCGACTTAACATCCTCCACAATATCTTTGAAAACCCGCTCTCCATCCCGGTCCATCAGCTCGTATTGCCATCTTGCGGCGGGAGCAACATCGTTGACGATTTCGATGTCACGAGGGATAGAAGTCGGTGTCAGCTTGCGGGTGGCCTTGTCGTACTTGTAGACCGCAAACTTCGTCCCCATAACACTGATCCCATACAATGCATCAATCTTGAGAGACTCGATCAACCGAGTGAACCGTTTCCGCATTTGCTGATCGGCCTGCTCGCGGGAAGCCATATCCTCGAGGCTAGCCAAGGTTTTCATTTCAACGAACATGACAGGATGCCTTCCTTTTTTGACGATGTAGATCGCGGGGGATTCTATGGAACCCGGAGTGATTGGTTTTTTGGATTGTGGAGCGACTTGATAATGCTCGGAATGGGGAAATAGGTGAGTGAGAAGGGTGTTGTATGGCCCGTACAAGTCTGATTCATCGGTTGTGAAACGGTCGACGAGAGCGAACTGTTCTGTGATGGTGTCACTCCAGGTCATGGTGGTGGTTGAAGACGAAGAGAGAATACATCGCGTGGTTTGTCGGTCTACTTATTTTAGCAACTGATAAGATACCATCATTAGTTGATAAGATAAGATAACAAATACCCATCCCTTGCTCTCCGAGCCTCAGTTCCCTCATGCCCCCGACTCAAAGGATGGCAGATACAACCTAGCCTTCATCAACACATCCTACAATCCTTTCTCCGATACTGTACTGAAGACGGTATTCGTTAACGAGACAGAGCTGAACGAGATTGAAAAGGAATAGCGGCCACTGTTCGACGGGGTGATTATAACTAGTGCGAGACCTGAGTGTGGGGGAGCGATACACATTTCTGCACCTAACAGGCGACAAGAACCGGGATACTATCTCGAAGATTACACACGACGGTGGGAAGGGCGCGGGGACAGAAATCGAATTGGTCGAGATTCAAGTGTACGAAACTCGTGGATCAAGTACTTTCGGGAAAGAGTTAGGAGATGTCGTGAGGGGTGTTCTAGTAGATCGTGGGGAGGAAGGTAAGCTCCCGGTGTATTAGGTGAAATCAGTCAACGCATATGTACATATAAAAGACACTGCAAAGCCTAGACTCGAACCAGTCGTTCGCAAGAATAGTGATGATGGGTCGATCACTTCGCCAACACATTTTGATCGACTGTCATCAAAATTTTGCAGAAGTGACTGGTTCGAGTCTATGCAAAGCCGTGGTGGGTCGTTTTCTTCGCACTGTCAACGACGTTCGTCTGGCCATATCTACACGAGTGGTTCACTCTGCCTTCTCCCCCTCCTTCCGAGTTCATCGCTCCTGTTTCTCCTCCCTCTCACTCCGAACGTAAACGAGTCCCGGTACACATCGCAGTCATCGGACCCGTTGGTGGGGGTTATCACGGGGTTTGATGGTCAATAAACCGCGGGAAGGTGTGCAAGATACATAGCTGTTTGGGCGAGCGTCAACAGTGCACTACCGCAAGCCGAGCGCTGAGGCGTTGGTGCGGGGTTGACATTTGATGTGGTGATGAAAATTGAAATATGGGGATGTTGTGATGAAAACTGATATATGGGAAGGTCACGGTGGTCCGAGTGCAGATGACATCTAAAAGAAAGACCTTATATAGTGACTATAGTGTGTGAGAGAAAGCTAATGCATGCGATAGATATATAGTACCCATTGGCCAAGCCTATGTAATGGGGAGGATCACTCGCGAAATAAGTAATCGGCTTAACGCTCATAAAGTCCTAAGACATCAAGATATCGCGGGTACCACTGGGTACCACTGATGACGATATTGAAGCGTTCATCCCGCATCGTAATTTGTTCTTGAATCGAGCCTTGGAGTGCGATAACTTCCATGACACTGTCCACTTGAAATGTCCCACAGAGTTTGTGAAGACACGGTCTCAAGTTGTCAAAAACTGGGCGCTTGTTCTCGTCAGGTACTTCCATCCAGCTCAGGTCATTGATACGAATTGTGCTAGAAGACTTGAGAGCAGAAAGGTGTCAAAGTGCTTCTGGAGGTAACTCCTCCACAAGCGCAGATTCAATCCCGACGAGAACGAAACCTATTCCAACTGTATGAAGGATTAAGGCTAAAACAAGCCAGTTGGGAACAAAAATGAATGAGATTTAACTCCTGTTTAACAAAGAAAGGAAGGAAGAAAGCTTATGACGGCACAGTCCCTGAACAATGGCACCGGACTTGCATCGGACACTATTCCCAGCAGTGACATAGACCCTGAAGTACTGCCGCAGGGTCGGAACGCAGTAACTGCCTTTTTAGGCCAGAGGTCTCCTCAGTCGACTACTTTCCACGCCTCTGGCAGTATAAGTACCACTGAGATCTTTTTAATGAATCCCCTCGTAGTTTGTTCAACATGCCCCAACTGCAGGTCCAACCATGTGTAGCCTCCCTCTGTTATATCATACTTCTCTCTACCATCCTCATTCTTCTCTCTCTCAGTAAGCAAGGTCACGTCTACTGCACAGCGCTTCCAATGCGCAACTCTACTATTCCTATTGGCCCACTTCTCTATACAGGAATGTTCCCTGTATCTATTACTGCTTCAGTGCTACCATTGGCACGACTCCCTATCTTGACCGAAGCCAGCAACTTCAACCCGTTATTTGGATTTATCTATTTCACTGGCATCTTCAAGATATATCTGAACTTACTCGATGGTGTGTTAAAATCTGCATTGATCCGGATATATGTCAGCTAATCTTGATCATTCTCTTTGAGTCCATATCATCAGTGGACTCGGCATAGGATTAATCATAGCGTGCATCCTCACCTTCGGGAAAATCCTTGAATCGTTGGGAGTCAACAGTGAACGCCGTGGTCATTTCAACATTTTCTATGCCGGCGTCGTATCCTTCCTAAGAGCTGCACTGAAATTTGCCGGGGATGTGATTGAAATCTTTGTACCTGCAACCTCGGAACCAGAAGAGTAAATGGTCAATAAATGTACTACGTAGAGGTATGTTGGTCCTCGATGTCAACGGAACTCACATTGACAATTTCCTGGACCCTGATCTCTCGCTAGTGTGTCCGCGTCATAAAAATTTCTCTGTTTTTGTTAATATTGCTCGGACCTGAAGTTACTTTCGTCTTACTACTGTCTGTAGGAATTCTGTTTCTTTTTCTCTGTGTTTGCTTTCGATACGTACCGGCCCTCGTTTGATACCTAGACCTCCAGCTATCACGATATCGTGTACCAAAGTCTCTACTGATATCCACTAACCCAAACGACTAGAATGCGCGCGCATGAGCGACGAAGGTAGCAGACGAGTATCGCACTAAGACATTTCGTCATCGACAATCATGAAGACCGCAATCAACTGAAGATTGTTGACCGGAAAGGATATCAGCGAGAATCTTCAATTTTCCGACATTTGAGCTAACGACTTACAACGTCCCTGGTTCAAGTTGCTTGATGTAGTCAAGATCCTCAGCAAGGTGGAAGACAGGATAGGGCCGAGAAAAGAGAATCATTCCAGCGCGAGTCCTATGAATCATCAGATGAAGGGCCAGCTGGTGGGATACGAGTGAGCAGCAGTCATCGTGGCAAATTTTATTCCTGAATTTAAAGACGACGAGTATTTCCATGCATCATTCCCGTCTGGTCTGGAGTCCAGATTGTATCGTCCAGAAAAGCACAGTCCAGGAAGACACCGAAATCATTTGCAAGTTAGGTCAACGAGTCATTCCTTCGCAGATGTTGCTGAAATTTGTTTCTTAGTCGATGAGGAGCTAAATATTCAGAGAAACTCGAGGTCGAAGCGATGGACGTGAAAGACATTGTGGTAGATCGTGGTGAAGTGCGCTGAGGCCGATCACTTGAGGGCCGGTCAGGCGACCCAAAGAGATTGCCGCCGGCGCATTTTTCACTAAGCATCTATACCTTTCAAACCTCGGTCGACTCCTGAGATCCAGTGAACGACTGCACAGATACTAGCCGCTCTTCGGACATCAAGCGTGGTGGAAAAGGATCATCGTCCCTGCATCCTCAAAAACTGAACAATATGTCATTTCAAAAAGAAAAACCGTTACATTCGTTGTGAGCTTCGATGTTTTTACCTACCGATAATAGCTTCGCATAAACGAGCTATGGTCTTAGAATCGCGGGTACCACGGCTGGAGCTGTTGAAGCGTGCGTATAGCATTGTAATCTGTTCTTGCATCTCTTGGCTAATGAAACTCTCGGAACACTATAGCTTCATTACATATCCAACAGAGTTTGTGAAGACACGGTCTCAGTTTGGTGGCAAGGTGTGTAAAAAAGTCTATGGAAATCTAAAGAGCTACACTCATAAGGAAATTCCAGAGACAAGCACCTTTAACCATCATACGCGAAACGTTAAAGACGAAGGGAGTAGTTGGGTTGTATTCTGGCTGCACTGCTCTAGTTATAGGGAACGCAGCAAAAGCTGGGGTGCGATTTGTTAGCTACGATCATTTTAAGAGTTTGCTTGCCGATTCTCAGGTGTGTTATTCATTTCTGTCTTTCCTCAGTTTGACTCATGTATATTGGAGGGCAAAGTCAGTGCACCGAGGAGTTTAGTTGGTATGTCGTTCTTGATTGCTCCATCGCTGGTAGTGTGTGGTGTTTATGGATGAATAGCTGGTCTTGGGGCTGGGATGATGGAAGCCGTTTTCGCTGTGACGCCCTCCGAAACTATCAAGTACGTAGGGGACTTCCTGCACCCTCATCCATATGCGCTATTCATATTGAACGACTGACATCCAGGACCAAACTTATCGACGATGCAAATCGACCTAATCCACAATATCGAGGTTTAGTGCATGGGACCATGTCGATCGTGCGACAAGAAGGTATCTTTGGGATATATCGAGGCCTTTTCCCCGTGGTGAGTGTAGCTCTCCCCTCTATTCTTCCCACTGTCCATAACCACAAAGCTGATTTGGGTTTACTTCCTAGTAGATGATGCGACAGGGAGCTAATTCCGCTGTTCGGTTCACGACTTATTCCACGTTGAAGCAGTTTGTTCAAGGAACGGTTAGACCTGGTCAGACGTTACCCAGTACGATAACGTTCGGGATTGGTGCTATTGCAGGGTTGGTGACAGTGTATACGACCATGCCTCTTGAGTGAGTCGAGTTGGCTTAATGATAGTACTTTTATTGGGTGCTGACTTGTGCTGTTCTTTTTCACAGCGTCGTGAAAACAAGAATGCAATCCCTCGAAGCTCGATCACAGTACAAGAATTCTTTCCATTGTGCCTACCGTATCGCCACGGAAGAGGGTGTCTTAAGATTCTGGACTGGAACGACGCCACGGTTAGCACGTTTAGTCGTAAGTCTTTGGGGATGATTTTTGGTGTATCCTCCTTGCTTATTCACGCCTCTTACTTGTTTAGATGAGCGGCGGTATCGTGTTCACAGTGTATGAGAACATCATCAAACTGATTGGGGGCCGATCCGTATAATAATGGACCCAGTACATTGACACCCGGTTGTCGCGAAGACTTAGGGGTGCAATATAGGAAGATTATGGATTCTGAACACATCGGCCAGTACTTACGAAGTATAAAGCAATGCATAGCAGGGGTGAAGGAAGCATGAAAATGATAATGTGTTGATGAAAATAATGCTAGGTAGTACGATTTACGCCTAACGTAGCTACTGGAGCCTCGGAGGCGCGCGCTGAGCGCTCTGCGCAGTGCGAGCGCCGAAGGGGTGCCTCCACGTGATGACCTCATGCCTTTTCCTGCCGTCGCTGTGACAGTGCAGTGTGCACTGTCATAGACTCGCTACCGGTCCTTCTATAAGGAGCATGATTTGGACAAGCCAAATCGAGTTTGTTTGGACACAAACAAGATGCTCTTTATAGAGGGACTGGTCCAAACGGTCGTCACATTGGCAGGGTCACGGTTTGTGACCACGACTTCGTGAAAATTTTGGCTTCCTACCTCAAAAAATTCTTTCTCGGGAGACCTATATCAATCGACGTATCTCGTCGAGCTGATAAGTTCAATATATATCATAAAAATATGATTTTTTACAAGTAAAATGACCCCTGGAAGGCAGGCGAGCAGGAAATGCATTACTAATCACTGCCGCGCAGGTTGTGTACGACTTATGCATTTTCTACTACAACCATTTTATTAACATGTAGAATAGTTATATTATAATGAAATCTATTCCCCGCCAACCTCATCACAAGCACTTGCATCCATTTCCTCCAATAATCCTCATCCATGCCAGAACATACCAAGTAGTCATTGTCCATGTCCAGCGAGACATCCTCTCACTGCCTAAACTGTAGCATGAACTTCCAATGACAAAAAGTAATAACTGAACGGAAAGAATG
Organism: Neonothopanus nambi; assembly: GCA_003987895.1. NCBI lineage: Eukaryota > Fungi > Basidiomycota > Agaricomycetes > Agaricales > Omphalotaceae > Neonothopanus > Neonothopanus nambi. Next base: position 2,262 of record RCHF01001994.1, on the reverse strand, counting down.
GTCAAATATACGTACAATTCTAACCTTTCTGCCACCAAAGGGGCCAATGCCGTGATGACTTGACACCAATAGCAGCCTGCGGAAAGGAAGCCCTGAAGCTAGAGCTGAAATGATCGAGGTCTGCTGTGCGTCACAGATGATGATGGAAACGTGCAGAGAGAATAATAACCGATGAATACTCATCACAATCAGGCTTGCAAGAAGACGTGTTATACGCGAGTTGTATGAAAGGGAAAAACGAATTATTAAAGACAGAGTTTGACGGTGTGTTCCTAGATCAGAAGGAGAAGAAGATATAAGTCTGTACCCAGGGAAAAAACTCAAAGACGCCGCAGAGCGAGTCGCCGTCGGAGTAGGAGTTAGTGGTAAACCACGTGATCACCTGAAATGACATGTTTCCGTGCGGTGCTTGCTTTCTCAGTCCGAGTCTGTTGAGCGGTGAGAGTAAGGCCTGTCGTCGCTGTTCTAAACGACGATCAAGGCATGGCTTCACGACGTCCTCTGCCAATTCCCCCGGCTGCTTCTCCTTTAAATTTCAGAAATAATTATGCTTTTTCAAGGTTCGATGACCTCTATCCTCCAATCTCAAACCCCTATCCAGACCAGTACCATGAGCCCACTTCTACTATTCCTGCCGGTACTCTCCTTCACAAAGGGTTCTATGATCTACTTTCTATGATACCTACCCCCTCTCCGACCCGCTTTCTATGGGGTCCTCCTCAGCCTGATCCCGTCATCGCAGGTCCTCGCTACGAAGAGATAGGTCGTAATCAGAATCCTGTTTCCAAGTTTCCTCTTCCACCACCACCACCACCTCCACCAGTCTCTCCTCCTCTCAGTCCTGTCTCTCGCAAGGGCCGAAGAATCGGCAAGGACATGGTTTCTAATCCAATGGGCTTTGTGTGGGTAGCTCTTTACTTTCCCTGTGATTATTACCCCTGAGCCTTTTTCTATAGCCACCTGGTTCATGCTTCCGACGTAGACCAGGCAGAGGCGCTGCTGACGAGATGGGGTCCAGATGGGTTAGGCAAGCTAGGAGGTGACCTTTCTATTGTATCGTTATTCCGTTCACATCTCACCTCGATCTATAGATCCCCGTTGGGCAAATCCAATCAAGAACAGGATCCGTCAGAGCAATCAGGCGCGAGCCATTAACGAAAGCGTTAATGTTGATGCCGGTGCTTTAGGTCCGCTTCGAGTTGTCAATGGCATCAGTACTACAGTATATGCTATGAAACAGGTGATTTCATTTATGTAATGTCAGTCGCTCTGATCGTTCACACAGATCTTTTGAAGCTACGGAAAACAGACATGCTACGTAAAGGACAAGAAGGACACGTCCGAGCAGAGCGTGATATTCTCAAGTCGGCCTCTCTAGTCTCTTCTCCTGGAAGCGCAGAATGGATTGTCAAGCTGCACTACAGCTTTCAAGATCGTGATAATTTATATCTGGTGAGTTAACGTTCCGATTTAGCTACTCTCCATGAGCTCTGATTTCATTTCGATTTCATTTCACCACGCTTATCTCGGCCTTTTCCTAGGTTTTGGAGTATATGGGCGGTGGAGATCTCTTGAATCTTCTGATCGAGCGAGACGTCTTCGAGGAAGATTTCACCCGTTTCTATGTCGCTGAGGTCGGTCACTTCTCCGGTCCAAGACAACTAAAATAACTAGATTATGCCGTTGTTCATGTCTGTCAGATGGTTCTTGCCATTGAATCCCGCCACAAACACGGATTCATTCACCGGGATATTAAACCTGACGTGAGTACCACAGCTCCGACAACAACAAATCACACTAATATCTGAGACTGGCCTGTAGAATTTCCTCTTTGATCCTGATGGCCACATTAAGTTAAGCGACTTTGGCCTAGTGTCAGTATCTCGTTTGTTCATCACGAGAAATGCTTCCTTATTCTTGTCTCCATTCACAGAACCGATTTACATTGGGCCCACGATACATCTTGTAATTGTCGCCCTTTCATGTCGCTGTCATGAAGCGCACGTCGTGTCGCATTGGGGTGAAGGGTTTCGCAAGAAATACGGTGAGCTCGGAACCATCCGCGCCCTCCTTCCCCCAGGTACTCCCATGCTGGCAATGTCAGCAACCCTTCCTGAACGTGTGCAGCGGGACGTCCTTGCGAAACTGCAGTATGGGAGATCGTATAGTTATATTAACGTTGGGAATGACAGACCGAATGTCTCGCTTGTCGTGAGGGCAATCGAACATCCGTTGAATTCCTATCGTGATCTCAACTTCATC
>RCHF01001993.1:0-13628 GCA_003987895.1 Neonothopanus nambi | reverse complement strand
ATGGCCTTTTGGCTCAGTTGGATTTGTGTCTGCTGTTGAGTACAGATCTTAAAGCCATAAAGAGTCACTGGTTCAATTCCCACTAGTTGCATTTAATAAATAGATTCTATGTATATTTCATAATTGCTTAAGGTTAAGTAGTAGTTCAATATAGAGATTATGGTTGCATAAGATAACTAAATTCCCACGTCTGCTAGGTTGGAGGCACTTGAGAAGTGAGGATGTAATAATATTGTTTTTCTTATTGTGTAGTCTGGACAAACCTGGAGTGACCTGGGATAACCTGGAGTGACCTGGATGACCTGGAGTGACCTGGAGTGACCTCAGGTGGCCATGGTGACCATATTTTGACTATAAAACACAGAAGTTCTTGCGGTGACCTGGGTGACCTGGGAAACCTGGAGAGCCATAGATACTATGGTTGCTCTTTTTAACCTGAAGCAGCCTCTGGTCCAGAGGCCCTTTTCCTGATGAAGTCAGAAAGAAAGATATTGTGGAAGATTAATTCTAATCTTCTGAACTGGAACTGATGGAAATTTTCTTTAAATTTAACATCTTATCTTTCATACATAATGGTGCTCTGGATGGGGGCTGATTCTAGTCAAGGACTCTGCACTCATTTATTCTTTCATCTATCTATACAGCTTTTTTATTGAAAACTTTTATTATGTCTGACAGTACTGATTCCAGTACTCACATTTTTCCTTTTCTTCACCCCTTTAAAATGGTCTCATTACTTACTGATATTTTCCGTGTCTCAGCTGCGCTTTCATTCTTCTTCATTCTATCACTTTCTTCACCATGCAGCAAGTGAAATTTTCATCTACTTCTTCTCCTTACATACATGAGATACTAAATTTGTACATCCGAAGCTCAATCGTATGACAATGTCGAGCTTCATTAAAAATAGCTAGTCATCCAACAGCACCCTCAGTTTGCACCTTGATTTCAGTGTGCACTGAGGGTGAGCTTACTTTGTCTTTCGTACCTGTTACTTTACTGATAGTTCTATTAGATACGAACTTATATTTTGTCTTACAGGTACATATTCAATATACTATCAAGTTTGCACCTTGATTTCCGTGTGCGCTGAGGATACGAACTTATATTTTGTCTTACATTGAGCAGTATCTGCACCATTGCATTTGAAATACAAGCAGAATAAGACAAAGTAAAGGTATATAATCTTCAATATACTTATGATATACAATAATAGTTGTCAGCGAGAGAGGGAGAGTGTATGGAGAGCAAGAATGAGGAAGAAAAGTCGTCGTGTACCATCGCCCTAATCGATGCCGATCATCATGCTGAACAGGCTGCCGAGAGCTGCTGACTCTCGTGACACCTCTGGGGTTGATATTTTGGAAAACTTCGACAGTCGCCCCTAGGAAAAAGACCATCACTCATCAGAAATACTCACAGCGTGTGGTGCTCCTCTCGGCCTTGCTGGAGAGCCATATAAAAGGGCAACCCACTTGAACTTTAGAACATGAAATCGAATGTTGAACTTCCTTCTGATGTTTCGAAATTCTATCCTGCAACGGTGTGATGGAGACCTGATTAACGACCAATGCTACCTCACCTGATACAAGCTCGTCCTTTGGATCTCTTTGGCGACCATGAGTCACTCTAGAGCCTCATACCATCGCTCACAATCTGGATGTGCAAAAAGTATTTGACGACCCCCAAGTTCCTGTCTCATGGGGTGTCCAGTACGAACTCGCTAGGGGTGTAAACCAAGGAGAATGGAGTTGGGACGATGTCAAAAGCAAATGCGAATATTTTGCCGGAAAGTCGGACGCGGATATACTGCACAAGGTCTGCCATATCATGAAGAGTCTTCCTCCAGGAAAAGTGTGCTGGGACGATAGCCTCGGGTACAATAGCCTTTCTTTTCGAATTCTGAAATGTTGTGTCTGAACTCGTATTTTCTTAGGAAAGAATTTGACCGGGAACAAAAAGCTATTCTTGAAAACAAGTCCCGAGGTTTAGGCCTCATGGGTGCTTGGTACGGCGAAAAGAACTGGTTTGGTGGACAAATTCAACAGATTGCCCTCTTGGTAAAGGAAAATGGCAATTTCACACTTTGAACGGAGCCGCTGGAAATGCATCGATCATCTCACCTAGCGCGGTATCTTGGCTCCAGGTGGATTCTACAAGTTCGAATTCAGAAAGAAATCCTCGAAAAAGAGAAACGTGCTGTCGTCGAGTTCCTCAGTCATAAGTTCATATACTGAATGGCCGTGTGTTTGTCGCGACTCCACCAAAGGATGATGGTATATATTTAGTGGAGATTAACCAAGAATATGAACGGAGTACTTCTTCTATGCTCGGGGATGATTATCGTTGGTCTCTGGATGGGATTCTGAATTGGCATAATCCTATTGAGTTGAATGCAAATCAGGTGAGCGAGGTATTTTGTTGTTTTCGACCAATCACTGAATGAACTTATCTCCAGCCTATTTCAAAATACGGCGCAAGGGCCAGCCTCACTCTGTCAAATTCAGCTCCAGCTCGTAATAACTAAGCCCGATTAGCTGACGACTTTCGTGTTGGTAGAGCGTCGACTTCCACCTAAGATTGCAGGAACATAATCAGAAGTCTTGCTCAACTGTTCAATTTCAGTAAAATCGGAGCACATACCTCCATGAACTGGGCCGATGCTCGATTCTCATTGGTGCTTTGCCTGCATGAGTCTCTCATTCCTGACATGTTGCATGCTGAAGAAAGCAATTAAGAAGAAACAAAGTTGAAACGATTCTCTTGGCACTCACTTTGATGGTTTGAAAGTCTAGCGTACTTTCGAATATCCTCAAACTACAGTGTCCCAGATTTGCCTCCAAATATGTCGAGCTCTTATGCATACCACGTCATTGCCCAGGTCGCTACGAGCGATTACCGCGCACTCGGTCTCCAATCATCCGAGTAGAAGATGTACATTGCCAAAAGAGTGAATGGAGAGTATAACATTCGCTGGGTGGGCAAGAGTACGTTTCGGTCACCGAAGGCTAAATTTTCGCCCACAGGTGTTAATACAATACTGACGGAAAATGAAGCTTTGCAGAAGATAAGGATTTCACGAGATTGGGGAAACAATAATAGTTCCCTCGACTGCTGTAGATGTTGCACTAGGTAGTAAGCCAAAGTGCAAATTTCAAAAGAAACCCGAACTCCTCTCACTGTGATGAATTAGGCCAAGCGGTTATCATCAATTCTTCAAGAACTATGATAGAGGAAACTACTGATTGAATGCCAATGTGAATGCAGACATGTTTTGCAATGAACCCTATAATGAACCTCTGTCATTGTCAAAATCCGACGGCCTTCAAAGTTCAACGTTCAACATTCAATTCCACGTGGCAAATTGCCGGCGGCGTTAAATGGCTCACTTTGACCGTGCTTCACACTCTTTTGCTCTCTCCACGGGCACACAAATTTTTTTACTTTCAAGGCTTTGTATGGAAGAATTGGGTTCAGTTTACTCCTCTGAAGACTTTATTTGACATTCTTCATACTTGAGCTTTCTTTCGGTATCGCAAGTTACACTATGGTTCGATGTTTTGACGGCTGTCTTCCCAAGCCGGCCTACATACCCCAGCTTGGCTCGCTCTGACATAGACCAGTAACCTCTTCTCTTGCCGCGATCTCTACGAACCTTTGGAGGGCTCGTTAGACTCTTCGAATTTGTTCCTCTGGGCATATTCGACAATGCTCGCAAAGAAGAATCTCTTTGTCTTTACATCCGCCAATTGCTTTACGATTACGCTATCTAACATTTAACCACCAACTATGTTGAGTTTACTGAACAAGCTATCACTGAAGTACGTGCCCTTCACTATGAAGTTCTCAAATTTCTCACTTCTATTCCCCTTTTTCCAGCTGCTTTCGCAAAGCCTACGAGAAGTGCCTCTCGTTGAGAGCTATGCAGTCCGACCTCTAACTGAGCCATTCGAGTCTCTGACGCGCTTATATGCGCTTGAAAAGCTGGAGAAATGTAAAGAAGATCCACCGTCGTCGCCCGAAGCACTTCGGTATCTCAAGACATTTTTTGCGGGAATTAAGTTCGGAAAGAATGCTAAGTCGAGGTCTGAGCGCGCTGTTTACAAAGACGAGAGTGAGTATTGTATCTTTCGTGATAATTGTTGCAAAATAATCTAACCTTTCAGTTGGAAGATGATGTTTCCTTCCCGCAAATTCCATTCGAACCCATATTTTCCAGACGTGCTCGGGGACAGACTCCTTGTCCTGGAACCAACGAATTTCGAAAATCTCTGCCCAATTCGCACCACAATCTCACCAAGTCATCCTCTACGCAATTAAATCTGGTCAAAGCCGAACCTATCCAAGATCCCGTCGTCAAATTAGAGCATGTTTTGTCCGTTTAGCATTCCATGTAGAAGTTCCCACAAGACTGACCCTGGAGATAAGAACATTACTTTTCATCTCACTCCTGCAACTGGGAATGACGTGAAACAATTCCTAAAGGCCGTTGCAGCGTTATTTCAGCCTGGCGCAAATTGCAAGAACCAATATCTTGATCCCAGGGCACGACCGGACTCGCGGCGACCCCTTTCATACTTGGACCGTCGCTCACTCACCTGAGCCCAGTTTCATACCCATCTTCCCTAGACGTCTATGGCTTGGTCCCGGGGAAGGTCGCACTCGTTAGACATGGTGAGAAGAGGAAGACCTCCGTGTTTGTGCCACCTGGGTTGATGGGCGAGCTGCCTATGATTTAACCTGTGGAGATGGAAGAGGATGAGCCAGATTTGCATAGGGAAAATACAATTGTGGTTAATGGATGGCGTGTGTCTCTTATCAGTTTCCTGCCATCATTTGTTTTCATATTGAAACCGATTTTCTTAGGTATTGCTCCTCGTCCCCGCCAAGGACTTCCTCAACACCTACATCAAGCCAGGAGGATTATGTAGACCAGCTCCGAATGCCTTCTTTGCCTGATACCGAACTCTCGCTTGTCAAAGTTCTGAAGGATATGCGAATGAGTGTGTGTTTGCTCAGCTCATTTCTTGATGAAATAACTCAATGCGAGACACGTTGCAGACGTACCTGCCATCGCGCACGTGAAGAGGATCAGAGGAGCGATGGGAAAGGTTAAACAACTTGGGGGTGGTAAAAGGTGCGCATATAATAGCTACCTCTCACTTTTTGTCATGTTTATGCCCTCCTTGATAGTCTCGCGGCTTTTCTTTTGAATTCCCTCAAATCCCAATCCGGACCCCCAACTGCACGATCACAAACACCCGAGTGCCATTTATCAACCGCACTGGACACGCCACCTCTATCCGATCCTTGCTCTTCCTCCCCTCAGCCGAGTGAGTCAATGGTCGGAAACCCTCCTTCTGTTCTGGGCTTGTGCAACGACTCCACCGAGCTCAAGTCTCAGCTCCTTGCTACTGCATGTGGACACAACGAAGACAGGAGTGACGCGGATATGGGAGCAGACCTTACTGGGATTTATCAGGCCGTTAAGGGTGAAGACCCCAAGAACATTGTTCTCGCCCAAAAAGTTGACGAGAGGAATTTGCTTATGGAAGGTAAGATCTCGTGTCTACCTTTCCTAATCACCAACGCTGATTGCTTTGTTATCATCTCCAGTACCGAATCTACCACCACCTATGGAACATCCACCGAACGCTTTATTTTTACCTTCCAAATTCTCAGATATCATTGCTCCAGCTACCAACAAGAAAGTCAAGGGAAATGCTATACCGTTCAACCCGTGCTCAGGCTTGTACGCTAGCCAGTATCAATTCTTAAAGAAAACCAAAGGTTTGCAATCTCTTAACTGGGTGTAAGCCGTTCTTCATCTGCTCTTCGCCTCCTATTATTTATGCTTACTGAATACACGAACTCGTGCTGCAGACCCTTTACCGTCCAGGACTGTCTATCCACGACTATAGAACTCCTCAGAGTAGACTCCCTCATCAACAAGGACGACACCAAGCGAGATTATCCTTTCGAGGGAGGAAAGGAAGAGACTTGCGGGGTTATCCTCTAAGCATAACGTTCGGGAAGAAGGGGCAGACGTGGTCGGAGAGTGGGATGCGCATACTGGAGAAGTTGGCGCTGGCGTTGACGTTGAGAGCCACGAAGGGGAAGCCAATGACGGGAGCGGTACTAGCCTCTTACAGAGCGTTCCAGGCGAACATCACATCGAACCTGAACTCGGAGTCTCGGACAGTCCCGGCTTTTTTCTCCGCATGACCACGATGCAGAATTGCTCCACGGGGACGACGTTGGCCGGTTTCAGTTGCCTCGTCAGTCTCAGTTGTCGGATGACGAGCAGGTGGACGTAGAAAACGACTCGGACAAGGAGAACTGGGAACCCTCCCGCATACGCATGCGCGCGCGGCAGTCAGGGTATGCACAGGAGGAGGAGGAGGAGGAGTCTATTACTGGCATGGGACCAAGTACTGATACGCCAAAATATGTGTCGGAGATAGAGAATGAAGATGGACTCAGACCGTATAAGCGACGGCGGTTGAATCCTGGCAAGCTGGAACTTGAAGACGTGCTCGAGCCAGGGTGCTTCGTAGATGGAGGGGGTAGACCTAGGGTTCTTGCGGATGGGACGTATGCTACTGAATCGGCGTTTAGGATGGGTGCTAGTCCGCTGGGTGTTGGTGGTGGGAAGGGTAGGAAGCCGCCTTTGAGGAGTAAGTTGGTTTGGTGTACGTTCAGAGAGTTGAAACTGATTTTTATGCGTTTTTAGCTCTCATTGTCGGAGGCGACTTCTTCACTGGTTCTGTGCTTTCTGAGCTGAGGTAAGGCTTTCTTACGTTGAGGGTTTCACCCGTTCCTATGCGAATTCATCTTTCCCCGTTTCAGGCGATGCTAATAATGACCTCTATCATTCGGGTTGGCCAAGCCAAATCTTCACCCGCACCCGGCTCGCCTCTCGTCCAAATTGTTGAACTTGACTATAGCGCATAAGTATTTACTAATTGCCACTCTACTCGATTGGATTCAGAGGCTGGGCTTGCCAGTGAATGCGGATGTTAGGTGTATTTCCTCTGTGAATCATATTTTAGTATTCATTGAAAAAGTGCAAGTCAAGGTGGCTTGTATACTATAAATGTGCATACATCTTCAACTTTCAAAGTTAGCATAAGTTACAATATATATATTCAACATTCAATCCCTATTCCGCTGATACATTAGATGTCCAAGCCTCCGGAGCCATAAAAACCAATGTCTCTTCTCTAAAGGTCTTCTACTCTGCTCCAAATGTCTCTGCTCTACAGGCCTTCTACTCTGCTCGAGATCTACCAATTCACCAAATTTCTGCTCTAGAAGCTCCACTACTTTATTTTGAGTCCCAATAATGAGATCTGGAGATCTCTAAAGTACAACCATGCCAGGAGAAGGTGAGGGAGGAGGAGGAGAATAGAAATCAAAGTTCATTGAATGTAAATACAATGTAAGTAAATATAGCCTGAAGGTTAAAGAGGAAAGAGGAACAACTTACTGATGCCCATATGATAGTTTCTCTTGTCTCAGCACTTGTTTGTAACCAAGGGATGTTGTTCTGTAGAAGCTCCAGTGTCTCTAAAGATGGTGAGGTAGCAAGGAGGTGATGTATCCATTGAAGTCGAGCATAGATTGTGACCTCTTCAGGAAAGTTTGAGGATTCCCGAAGAACACAGAGACATCCAATGGATATGCAATGGTGGCATTCCATGAAATTGATGCTAAATAATGAGGTGGATGATATGGTACCAGCAGCAGCCCTCTTCGATTCTGAAATGCAAAGACTGTTAGTAGCAGCACTGGAGTATACATTACTTCCATCCATTCGTCTCAAAAGTGGTGCAACAATCATTTCCAGATGATGTGGTAGATAGGATTGGATGACTCCCACTACATCAAACTGGTGATCAAGCAAGGAAGAGATAAATGCCCACATCCCAGGTCGATACATGACAAGATCATATTTGAGTACCTCTGTTAATTGTGTCAATTGCTCCCTGTTGAGATCACTGCTAGAGGCAAGCTGAACTTGGAAACCAAATTTAAAAGCCCAGAATTTTTCAGCAAGTGTTGTTTCTCCAAGAGACTGAACATGAACAGAAACAGAACATAGAACAAGGCATTAGAGAGGTGTTAAGTAAGTGGAGATGTTATGAACAAACCTCAGCCCGAGATCCAATACCTTCCAGAATCTCAAGGCTTTCCCATAATGCTGCAACACAGGCTTCCAAACAAATACTTCTGTGTTGTATAGAAGTGTTCATGAACCCATAGATATCAAGTTTGCTCAATGTTGACAGTAATTCCTCAGAAGGGATTGCCTTCCTACAATGATCATGCCAAAATTCCCATGCATATGCATCAAACCTTGAGTTTATACTAGGAAAATGGAACAATTATTCACTCCTCAGTCAATTTCCACAACATGAAGTAACTCACTGTCCCACATCCTCCTGATGCTGAATAGCATAAAATATCCTTTTCAAGAGATGTCGTGTAATCCGTTCATGCTGTGCTTCATCTCTTCGATCAACAAAATACCTCCCTGATCATTTCAGATCAGTGAGAAAGCTGATGAAGGATGCATGAAGGATCTGAATTTCATCCCACCCACTTTCTGGTATATGCAGTACTGAGTGTAAACCAAAAAGCAAACTCCGGATTTTTCCTGTCTCTTGGAAGAATATACCTTCAATACAGGAAGATGTTGCTCATTCACAAAGAGATGAGAAGAAAATGTTTCGTCTTGGGACTAGTATGAGATGCCCAAGTACATCTAGAAGGAGGTCCAGGTCCCTCTGTGGCAATGTTGAGAGAATTTGGATATAGAGCAGATCAAGGTCAGGATATGGTGAGTCAAAGTCTTCAGGAACCACTATCTTCAGAATAATTTCAAGATTTTCGGATGGAAAACAGTGATAGTCACTGACATATTTGAGGACTGTGGCAGCATAGATGAATTGACCAGATGCCCTCTGAGCTAGCTGCTGAATGATACCCTCACTAGGCCAGGGTGCACGGATATGCGACATAGCCTCATGATGATCACTGTGAATTTTATGAAACCCGTCACGGAGGTACATAGCAATATCTTCACGGGATTCCTGTGATTTGCCAATACCATGACAAGCAAGGATGGAGTGGAAAGGTGTAAGGCTGAACGCGTCCTTGATTCGAGGTTCTGGTCGGCTACAGATAAGGAACTCGAGAGGGAATGAGGGAGAGCTTTTGGCTTCACTAATGATGCGGAGAAGTCGTTCCTGGGAGGGAATATCAATACATTCATCCAGTCCGTCGATTACGACCAATTTCGGGAGATCTCTCCATTGGTGGAAGGGTGTTACTGCAGCACACGGCTCAAACATGAGCTTTTGGAACTGATCCTCGAGCTTCGTGTGTACGAGATCAGGTTCCATCCTGACTGCCTTGTCGATGGCGTCATACAAGACTGGACCCAGCATCTCAGACGTCGCGAGCTGGTAGGCGATAGTGGTGAAGAATCGGCTTAGATTGTTGCGATGTGGGTCCGTCCGCGCGAAAAAGAAACTCGCAGCTAGTTTACCGCACAGTGGCTCGGAAGGTTCCGAGCGACGAGGTACAAATTCCTCGGACACAGTTTGCGCGATAGCGGACTTTCCTACTCCGGCCGGCCCATACAGCCAGAATATACTTGTGCTCTTTGTTTTGTCGTATATCCAGGTTCGTATGATTTCGAGAATGCGGATGCGAGTGCCAGGATGGCAATTGGGAGGTGGGAAACGCTGTTCGGCGTCATACGAAGCACCAGTGACCATATTTTGATACAGAAGCTCGATCCCTCTACCAACTGCATGAAGCAAACATTATAAGCGTTCCTAAGCAGTGTCAAAGAAACTGATTTACGCACCACGACCCTCGTTCTCTGGGCCATTGTGATGTACATCTCCCGCAACATTGTAGAAATGACCACCTGCTACGGTGAAGTCTTGAGCGTCGGTGAAAAATGACTGCTTAGAGGGTATAGACGACATCAGGAAAATGAAAAGCTACAGCAAGGCCAGTGAGGAAGAGAGTTATAAGCGCTGAGAGCCTCATGTTGTACTTATGGTGCCGGCCCACTAGCTACCTCCACTTTTGGACAACCGATATTACTAAGTCTGATTTTACCTGATTTTCTATTCCTCTTGCCAAAATGACCCTTCAGGAAGTCCGCATATTACTAATTCTACCCCCCGAAAATCTACACAACATGGAGATAGGCAGGGATGGACGTCCATTGTTGACCATTCAAGCAATCCCGGATTCCACCTAAGATTGCAGAAACATAACGAAAAGTCTTGCTCGACTGCTCAAGTTTAGTAAAATCAAAACACGTACCTCCTGAACTGGGTTGATGCCTCCATGAGCATACTAGAGACCGCGAACCATGCGATTACCGTCTCAAAGGGAGTGAGCTCGATCCCAGTCATGACAGCCTTCAGGGTGATGAATACCGGGGAATATTCTCCCTGGAATTTGCACGAGACGCCGAGATGAATAGCACCAGAGTTGCTTTCTACCTGGAATGCTCCAGACTTTGGCAGTCCCTTGAGGGGCAGACATCCTTCGACAGCCTCGACTGGACAGTGCCGAAACTAATATCTACCTGGAGATATTTCGCTCAGATTAGATATGCTACGTCCTGAGAGGTCGAATCGATACAATTGCTCACCTGGAGAGATGTCAACCGCGTCAGAAGCGCTGACTCTGACTATCGTGCTGTCTGTGAATTTGTCCGCCACTCGTTGACCCAAGTAAAGTCATTGTTCTGCAAAAAGCTGGAGCATAATGAAGGAAGCAATTAAGAAGAATAAGAAAGTAAGAAAGTTGAAACAATTCTCTTGACACTCACTTTGATGATTTGAAAGTCTAGCGTACTTTCGAACATCCTCAAGCTACAGCGTCCCAGGTTTGCCTTCAACTATGTCGAGCCCTTATGCATACCACGTCAATGTCCAGGTCGCTACGAGCGATTACCGCGCACTCAGTATCCAATCCGAGACTCCGAGTAGATGTACATCGCCAAAAGGGTAAATGGAGAGTATAACGTTCGCTGAGCTGGGCAAGAGTACGTTCCGGTCACCGAAGGCTAAATTTTCGCCCTCAGGTGTTGATACTGACCGGAAATGAAGCTTGGAAGAAGATAATGATTTCACGAGATTGCGGAAACAATAATAGTTCCCTCGACTACTGTAGATGACATTGCACTAGTAAGCCAAAGTGCAAAAGAAACCCGAGATTAGATCTAGACCGAGTGGTTATCATCGATTCTTCAAGCACTGTGATAGTGAAAATTACTGGCTGAATTGCTGTTGCCGGCGAGCCGGTCCGGTCGGTTCTTAGTGGCTCCCTTTGACCGTGTGTCGTCTTTCGTCTTTTTGTTCGATATCGCAAGTTACACTGTGCAATGGTTCAAGATCAGTTCGACTTTTCGACGGCAGCCGGCCTTCAAAGCTTCAAAGCTTCATACCCCAGATTGGCTCGGTCTGACGTCCGCCAATAATCTCTGTACCCTCTCTATGGGCTCTTGATATCATTCTTGCAACGATGGGCATATTCGACGATGCTCACGAAGAAAAATCTCTTCGTCTCCATATCCGCCATTTGCTTTATGACTACACTATCCAACACTTAACTACTGATTATATCGAGTTTACTGAACAAGCTGTCACTGAAGTGCGTGTCCTTCACTATGAACTTCTCAAATTTCTCACTTCTATTCTCCTTTTTTCAGCTGCTTTCGCAAAGCCTACGAGAAGCGCCTCCCACTGAGAGCTATGCAGTCCGACCTCCAATTGACCCCTTCGACTCTCTGACACGCTTATATGCGCTTGAAAATCCTGGAGAAATGTAAAGTATCTCAGCCTGGTGAAAGTTACAAGAATCATCAACTTGACACGAGTGCACGACCTGACTCGCCCCCCCCCCTTTCCCTATCGTGCTCGGACCGTCACTCACGGAACCTGAGCCCAATTTCATACACTCGCTAAACATGACGAGAAGAGGAAGACCTCCGTGTTTGCGCCACCTGGGTCGAAGATTCAACCTGTGGAGATGGAAAAGGGTGAGCCGGATTTGCATAGGGAAAATATGATTGTGGCTAATGGATGGCGTACGTGTCTTATGAGTTTCCTGCCATCATTTGTTTTCATATTGAAACTGATTTTATTTAGAAACGTATTGCTCCTCGTCCCCACCAAGGGCTTCCTCATCAAGCCAAGAGCGCCAAGTAGACCGCTCTGAATGTCTTCTTCGCCTGATACCGAACTCTCGCCTGTCAAAGTTCTGAAGCTGGTTTCTTCCCTCAGCGAAATACGCTCGGGTAAAGTCTTCCGAGGTGTTCTCCGGATTCTTGGAGAGTTCGTTGGCGTCGTACCTGAGGGTGGTGCTGATAAAGAAGAGGAGGGTAAGGCTGCTAAGGCTATTAGGGAGTGTATGGAGGGTGCTAGGGCGGCTATTGGGGATATACCGATTTGTGTTGCTGAGGCGCAAGGGGTGAATGGCGATGATGGGGCTGGAACTTGAAGGCGTGCTCGAGCCAGGGTGCTTCGTAGATGGAGGGGGTAGACCTAGGGTTCTTGCGGATGGGACGCATGCTACTGAGTCGGTGTTTACGATGGGTGCTAGTGTGCCGGGTGTTGGCGGTGGGAAGGATAGGAAGCCGCCTTTGAGGAGTAAGTTGGTTTCGTGTACGTTTGAAGAGTTGAAACTGATCTTCTCCCCCGTTTTATGCGCTTTTAGCTCTCATCCTCGGAGGCGACTTTTTCACTGGTTCTGTGCTTTCTGCTGCGCTGACGAAATTGGTACTGAGGTATGATGCGCTGAAGAGAGTGAAAAGGGAGAAAGTGAATGTTTTAAAGAGCTGAGGTAAGGTTTTCTTGCGTTGAGGGTTTTTTGCCGTTCCTGTGCGAACTCATCTTTCCCCGTTTCAGGCGATGCTAATAATGACCTCTATCATTCGGGTCCGTCAAGCCAAATATTACCCGCACCCGGCGCGCCTCTCGTCCAAATTGATGAAGACTCGACGGAGCAAATCATGAACTGCTTGCAAACCCTGAGTGAGCTCAGCGGGCCTGCTGCCAAGTCTCAGAATGCCGAGGACGGCGAGCACAACGAGGAGGCTGTCGGGGAAATTTTCTTGCGTGAAACGAGGATGGCGTTGAGAGGATGGTTGGAGCGCAGGAGAAGAGGGCTGCGGAAAAGAGGGCTGCGGAGTGTCCGGAGAAGAAGGTGCAGGTGCAGGTTGACGATTTGTTGAGCTTTAGGCAGTTCTCGAAGAAGGGAGATGATGCTGTTGATGTGAGTTTCTCTTTCTCTCTCTTGTATGTGAATTATTTATGACGTGGCCGTGTTCAGTTCGATGAGGATTTGGGACGTGCTACTGGTGCTGGAGATGTGCAGGAGGACTTCATCTCTAATTTGAGTAGAATATCCCAGCTCACTGGCTTCTCGGACCCGATATATGTTGAGGCGTATGTCAAGATGCATGGGTTTGATATTCTGCTCGGTGGGTGATTCATTTTGTCTCTGCGTGGGTGTAACATTGACCATTCGTCTCTTTGTCCTTCTTCACTCTTTCCTTTGCGCCCTATTCCGTGCCTCGTGGTCCTTACCTCCAG
>RCHF01001992.1:0-17811 GCA_003987895.1 Neonothopanus nambi | reverse complement strand
AGTAGAATCACGCGGCTAACTGCGGATGTGCAGCGTCAATCTTCGGCRGCTATTGAGAAGAAAATTCGAAAATCTGCAGATGACCGTCAATCCAAATGAGCAGATACTTGTAGAAACCGAGCATTAAGCGGGATGCGGGAAGAATAATGTCTAGAAATGTCGAGTTTCAAAAAGGATGGCAACTTAGTAACGCAATTTCACGAAAGCTCAGAATAATCTCGCAGGCAGTTGGTTATACATGTACTCACAACGTCACAAAGTCATTCTTTCATCAAACGCATTTGCAGTTTTCATACCTCCTGGTGTGAAATTAACTTGAAGATGGTCAGGAGGTGCGGGGTTGACTGCACCTAGAACCAAAAGAATTGAAAAAAGGTGAATATTTCGCTCGAGCTGGGCTCAACCCCAACAACAGGATCAGAAAAAAGATCCCACAAGATGGCGTCGCTTCACGTACAAATTAAATGTACGAATCCAACACAGATGAACATAGCATTTATTTTGTACCAGGTGCCCATGGGATGTTCAAAATTAGTTCTATTAGCTCTGCATTCTGCAAATGAAGGCTCCTCACCTAAAGGTTGAAAGTCCGCTTATATCCACCTTTTTCTCCTCGCAATATCCAGCTCGAGGATAAAAGGCCAACGTTGCTTGCTACCGTCCCCCAGCGAACTCTTGCTCGTGCTCCTGTGTGCTAAGTTGACTTACCTCCCATCTCAAAATGCGTTTCTCTACTATTCAGACTTTGTCCTTGCTGGCGCTGGTGACTACGGTCTACGGCCTGAGCATTGGCAATGTCATCAGGGTTTGTGCGACTACAGCGATTACAAGCCGTTATTCATCTCTTCCCCTTTTTTCCAGTCCCCTGCTGACACTGACGGCGCTGTGGAGGATGTTCATAGGCTTCCTTTCCCTAAGCACCATCCTCGTAGCGACGAATTAGTTGGCACTGAGGAGAAGCACCATAAGCATCACCACGCTCGTGCCGACGAAGTTGACGAGGCTGGTAAGAGACCTGCGAGAAGACAGTGATCTTCCCACTAACAATGCTGAYGATGTAGACGAAAAGCAYCACCACAAGCACCATGCTCGCGCKGATGAAGTCGACGATGGGGAGGAAAAGCACCACAAGCATCACCATGCTCGCGCTGACGATGCGGAAGACAAGCACCACAAGCATCACCACCCTCGTGCTGACGAATCCGACGAGGTCGACGACAAGCACCACCACAAGCATCACGCTCGCGCCGATGAAGTCGCTGATGTAGACGAGAAACATCACCACAAGCACCATGCTCGCGCGGATGAAGTCGACGATACGGAGGAAAAGCACCACCACAAGCACCACCCTCGTGTTGATGAATCCGAGGAGATCGACGACAAGTACCACAAGCATCACCACCTTCGTGCTGACGAATCCGACGAAATCGACGACAAGCACCACAAGCACCATCATGCTTGAGCCTTGAGCCTTGACGAGGCTAGCTGAGGCGACATGATCCATGGTAACGAATGTGAATGTGGTGGATTACGTGGTAACAGTGCGTCGGCAGGCGGAAATTTTGATTTTTGTGTTTGTGTGCTGTGTTCGAAGAGATGAAAATCCCTAAAAAAGTCCTTTCCTTTCTACTCTTAACGATCTTGATGTTTTCATGATTCTGTGTACTAGCAAGAGCTTCACATGAAGCCCAAGCTCAGTTTGTACTAGCGTTTGAATTTGATCTGTGTTGACTTACCGTTACGCTCGAATAGTCTTTGGGAACGCACGAACCCGAACCCGAATCTTTGGCCCCATTTTCTTTCGAAACAGTAAAGAACGAGTGAGTCACCGAGAGTAAACTTGCAAGAATCAAACGAAAGAATCTCCAACAGAGGAATCTGCTTGATGATCTGAGTGAAGGGGTCGACGTAAGTAGAGGCTTAGAGCTTTGGTCAAGTCTGAAGCGCGCAAAGGTCAGCTTACAAAGCCGAAGTCCAGGAAGGAGGATAAGATCATATGCAGCACAGCTTACCTCTTCCAACGTGTAACTCATTAAAGCCTTTAAAGTATCATTCCCCATGACTATTCCTGAGCATGTCACCGGTGATAAACTATTTGCTCTCTCCTTGAGCTCGGAGTCCTATTTGGATGATTGAGACCCAGCTACCAGCGCAATGTCTATCTGTTTCTGTCGGTCTATGATCCAAATCCCAACAGAGAACGGAATCAAGCACACCAAAATCCAAAAAACAGTTAAAATAAGATGCGCAATAACGCAAACACGTACCTACTTGGGTCCTTGTATAAAACCTTCCTAAGCTCATTTTCCTCGAATCCAAAACGCTTGTCCATACATATCTCGAAAGTGTCGCGAGGATACTTTTCGTGTATGTACTAGGTCGTTGTCGAAACGCTGGTCCGTGCGTGAGAATGTACTCAGACTGAAGCTGACTGTACATGTGTTGAGGGCAGGCGCAATCTGGGCTTGACGGAACTGTCATTTGGAGTTGTGAAGATTTGCTTTGGGATCGGGATCGGGATAGGTGTAGGAGGTTTTGGTATACTGTGGATCGATCCGGACTCGGAATCGGAATTGTACTTGGAATTATATAACTCACCAGATGACTCGTTCGCTGGTATAACCTGCTACATTAGAACTCCTACCATTCCTTAATTCCTTCAGTTGTTGCCCAAATGACTCGAATTGAGCGGAATTCTGTGAGGTGTGCCCGTGCAGTGTGTCGCCGTAAGTAATCGTCCACGAGAAACCAAGTTGAAGAGTTCCTGAGGCCTGAATGTTCGAAAGAGTACGAATCCGAGACTTAGTAACGCCTTTGTGGGGCCGATACTCTACGTATTCCCTGGACGAGATAGAGTGGTGGGACGTACAGTGTCAATAGACATGCTCAAGAGCCAAGCCGAGTCAATAGAGTCAAGTCATCCCTTGAAATCCAAGCCGAATCTTTTGAATCTCGTACAGCTCTGAGTCGGTCCTCGCTATCTTATCGGTTAAAAAGCTCTCAAATTCAAATTCTGGTACGTACCACCAACGAAAGAAAGAAATACGTTGAGTATACGTATGCAGTGCAGCGCCTAAGCACAGTGAACGAACAGCTACTCACCTTGTATAATACCACAGTCTTAATACATTGCCGTGACGGTGTACGTGTGGAGTATCCACATGAGTCCGAGTCCAAGTTCGAGTCGAGGTGTAGTTGGCTGTATAACTCGCCAGCCTAAGACAGCTGAAATAGGATGAAAAAATTCCGCGACGCGAGAATCAAGTTGTAGTGGTAGAGGAAGAGAAGTAAGAGAAGCGGGTAAGAGCTTCGTTTTATCTTGTCGGATTTTGAAGACGTGGTGAGAGCCGAATGTCGATTCGGTATCTGGTTCTATGTTGTACGTGGGTACTGAGTCCAGAGTTCTGACACGAATCTGGTCTGTGATGCTTGAATACCCGTTACTATTTGCTCGGCAAGAAGAAGCTGCAGCGTTCGCCAAGATAACGAGGTGCAATATTGATGATTCACACTGAAAGAAAACGAGTAGAAAATAGTTGGATGCGGTTTAGACGGGTACCCAGAATTTTTTTCTGTGGACTGCAATTTCAAGGTCGTGGTCCTTGTCAAAGCGGCGAAAATTGCAGCTGCGTGTGAATTTTAGTGACTCACGACACTTTAGGGCAGGCGCTCAGCGCCAGCGGTTGCTCGGGATTTGAAACACAACTGCTACAGGCAAGCTACGGGCAAGCTACGGGTTCACAGTACTCTGTTTACTCTCTGAGTGTACCTCCTATTCATAGCCTCTCGCTCTTTGCAATGACAGCCTGTTCGAAGTTTCTGAGGCCAAAGAACTCGTTTTTTCTTCAAGTGGATGATGGAACAGTGGTGAAAATCTGTTAATAGTACTAACGAGTTGAAGGATTTATGTCTCTCTAAGAACGTGCCTTGCTTCAAGTTTATCTGACATCTATGATAATACCACCTCGCTATCCCAAGGATCAGCAAAGCTCGAACGGACAGTTTGTTCATGCTTTCTAGTATACGGGAAGTAGTATGGGCTGCTACTGTTGATATGGGCCGCCGGCGGCATAAGAGGGAGTTGTGGATGGGGATGTTGTTTGCTAGGTAGTTGAAGTATCGTATGCAGGTGTAAGTATCTCACTAGCTGTTCATTCTAATGCTGCTTCAAGATCCGTTGGCGCAATTCTCGTTTGTGTAATTCTTCAATTACATTGATGGTCGAGGCTTGCGCCGCGCTTCTGCACCATACTTAGTATAACTCAAAATGGTCTCGGAGCTACTCGCTCCTTACTGTACCCCACCTTCTATTATTCTACAGATCAAAACATTGGCAGCTTCCCGAAGAAAATACGATGGAGAGATCATCTAAAGGGAGCAATTAGCATTAAACCCTTCATCATATGGCGCCATTCGAATGGTACAGTGTAGGCACTTCTAATAATATATCCCGCAGCAAAAGACCAAAAAAAGCTGGAATTCTATTCTTAGAGCACAAAATACCGTCTCGGTGTCTTCGAAATCAACGATCTCTGTGCTTCTCTGTGTCAAGGCAAAAACATCTGTTACAACAAAGACGAGGCCCCTATAATGAAAGTATCATACCACCCTTCCACATGTCATTGCGTTGGTCAGTACTGAGTGCCAGGCCCCGAGACTGATCATCTGAGCTTCAGTATTTCCGCCTCAATACCACTCACTATACACGGACAGTCCGTTGTGAGTAATAAGTAACAGGAATCAGCAATGTTCATTACTTCTCCCGTAAACAAGACACACGATTACGATTTAAAACCCTGTTTCCGATGTGTGTAAGTTGGCCAGTCTAAATTTAACTGTGATTGTGGGGGGATGGAAAAAGAGACAGGAAGTGAGTAACATTAGAGGCTACACCGGGATGTGCAAGGCCCGAAACTCCTTGGTGATATAACCTGAACCCCAGCCATATAGAAAGGCATGAAGAACTGAACTCCAACTAAACGACGCAGGTACGAGTCAACCGGCGGGATCAAAACAGAAAATGCGAACCTCCCGCGAGTTCTGTTGGGAGGTCAGGGAGTCCCGGGAAGTTTGTGATGCAAGGAGCCACCTGTTCAGTTTTGATTGCCACAGCGGCATTTGACGCAAACCAATAGACGGAGAAAGAGCTCTGAGATGAGAGACCGTCGTCGCATCGAAAGAGCTGGATCACGCAACTAACTGCGGATGTGCAATGTCAAACTTCGGTGGCTATTGAGAGAAAAAAATCGAAAATCTGTAGTTGGCCGTCAATCCAACTGAACAGATGCTTGTAGGAACCGAGCATTCAGCGGGATGCGGGAATAATACTGTCTAGAAATTTCTATTTCTCAATGAGGGTGGCAACTTAATAACGCAATTTCGTGAAAGCTCAGAATAACCTTGCAGATAGTTAACAGTACATGTACTCACAACGTCACAGAGTCATTCTTCCACCGAATGTGTCGTACATTTTTCATACCTCCCGGTGTAAAATTAACTCGAGGACGGTCAGGAGACCCAGGGTTGACTGCACCTAGAACCAAAAGAATCGAAAAAAACTATGAATGTTTCGTTTGAGCTGGGCCGGAGCCCGACAGCAGGATCAGAAGAAGACTCCACAAGATGGCGTAGCTTCACGTACGAATGAAACGTACAGATCCAACACATGATTATAACATTTGTTTTGCACCAGGCGCCCATGGAACGTTCAAAATTAGTCCTATTAGCTCTGTATTCTGCAAATGAAGGCTCCTCACCTAAAGGTTGAAAGTCCGCTTATATCCACTTTTTTCTCCTCGCAATATCCAGCTTGAGGATAAAAGGCCAACGTTGCTTGCTACCGTCCCCCAGCGAACTCTTGCTCGTGCTCCTGTGTGCCAAGTTGACTTACCTCTCATCTCAGAATGCGATTCTCTGCTACTCAGACTTTGTCCTTGCTGGCGCTGGCGACTACGGTCTACGGCCTGAGTATTGGCAATGTCATCAGGGTTTGTGCGACTACAGCTATTACAAGTTGTTACTCATCTCTTCCCCTTTTTTCCAGTCCCCTGCCGACACTGACGGCGCTGTGGAGGATGTTCATAGGCTTCCGTTCCCTAAGCACCATCCTCGTAGCAACGAAGTAGTTGGCACTGAGGAGAAGCACCATAAGCATCACCACGCTCGCGCTGACGAGGTTGACGAGGCTGGTAAGAGACTTGCGAGAAGACAATGATCTTCCCACTAACAATGTAGATGCAGACAAGAAACATCACCACAAGCACCATGCTCGTGCCGATGAAGTCGACGATGTGAATAAAAAGCACCACAAACACCACCATGCTCGCGCTGACGATGCGGAAGACCAGCATCACAAGCACCACCACCCTCGTGCTGATGATGTCGCTGATGTCAACGAGAAACATCACCACAAGCACCATGCTCGCGCTGATGAAGTCGACGATGCGGAGGAAAAGTACCACAAGCACCACCATGCTCGTGCCGACGAGGTTGACAAGGCTGGTAAGAGACCTCCAAAAAGACGAGTTTTCTTCCCCCCTGACAGTGCTGATGATGTAGACGAGAAAAAACATCACAAGCACCACCATGCTCGCGCCGACGAATCCGACGATGAGGAAGACAAGAAGCATCACAAGCATCATCATGCTCGCGCCGATGAATCCAACGATGCGGAAGACAAGAAACATCACAAGCACCACCACGCTCGTGCTGATGAATCCGACGAGGTCGACGACAAGAAACATCACAAGCATCACCATGCTCGCGCCGACGAATCCGACGATGCAGAAGACAAGAAGCATCACAAGCATCACCATGCTCGTGCTGATGATGTTGATGCAGCTGGTAAGAGACCTTCAGGAAGACGAGTTTTCTTCCCGCTGACAGTGCTGACGATGTAGACGAGAAAAAACATCACAAGCATCACCATGCTCGCGCCGATGAATCCGATGATGCGGAAGACAAGAAGCATCACAAGCACCACCACGCTCGTGCTGACGAATCCGACGAGGTCGACGACAAGAAACATCACAAGCATCACCATGCTCGCGCCGACGAATCCGACGATGCAGAAGATAAGAAGCATCACAAGCATCACCATGCTCGTGCTGATGATGTTGATGCAGCTGGTAAGAGACCTTCAGAAAGAAGATTATCTTCCAGCTGACAATTTTGACGATGTAGACAAGAAGCATCACCACAAGCACCATGCTCGTGCTGACGAAGTCGAGGATGCAGAGGAAAAGCACCACAAGCATCACCATGCTCGCGCTGATGAAGTCGACGATGCGGAGGAAAAGAAGCATCACAAGCACCATCATGCTTGAGCCTTGAGCCTTGACGAGGCTAGCTGAGGCGACATGATCCATGGTAACGAATGTGGTGGTGTAATGGCGTGTTCAAGTCGGCGGGCGAGAAATTTGATCTTGATTTTGTGTGCTGGATATCGATTCGAAGTGGAATGGCTGCATCTATAAGTTTAACATTGGCGAAAACCCCTAAAAAAGTCCTTTCCTTTCTACCCTTAACGATTTTCATGATTTTGTGTACTAGCAAGAGCTTCTCCTGAAGCTCAGACTCAATTCGTCGTACCAAAGTTTGAATTTGATTTGTGTTGACTTACCTTTACAGGCCCCTCGGGCCTCATCGCTCGAACAGTCACTCGGGGACACGCGAACCCTTCGGTCGTTTCATGATCTGAGCGAAGGAGTCGGCCTAAGTAGAGGCTTAGAGTTTTAGTCAAATCGGAAGCGTGCAAAGGCAAAGGTGAGCTCACGAATTTGAAGCCCAGGAAGATAAGATCATATGAAGCACAACTCAAGTATTCAACTCCAGGACTCCCGAGACGCGTTACATAGTCAGGGAGGTAAGAGTAAGTGATATTCAGGATACCAGTGAAAACGTAGACGTGTTCAACAAAGACAGGTCAGGTTTATGAGGCCTGAAAGACTGGATTTGATACATGCCTTTCTTTATTCTTTACTTCCACATACCAGGAGGCGAGGAACTACGCGGACGTTTGAGGGCATTTTGTTATCTTTATCAGAGTTTCGAACCAGCGCGATGTCGGTCTACGATTTAACAGAAAACGGAATCAGAAACACGAAAAAATCGAGTCAAAGTGGGATACGCACACGTACTTGAGGGTAAAACCATCATAAGCTTATTTTCACCGAGTCCAAAACGCTTGTCCATATCTCGAAAGTGCAGCAAGAATACTTTTTGCTTTTTTGTGTAGGTCGTCTTGCTGTATTGTCGGAGCGCTGGTCCGTGCGTGAGAATGAAGACTGAATACTGACTGTTGAGGGCAGGCGCAATTTGCATCCGAGCGGACCGAGCCGCTGTTGCCCTGAGCTGTTTCATCAGCGCTATTGAGACCACGGTCTGAATTGCGCTCGCGCCTACCTCGTCTCATTCTGTATACCATCGAATCTTCTCGCGCAATGCAAGTGCAATGGGCTATTGAGCATCTCTGGCAAGCCCGCTGCTACTCTAAAAGTGCAGCAGTAAAACCCCACCGCTCGCCTTTTCTTTCCTTCGAATTTCTATCCACCTCAGGTGACATGTAAGTCATTGTCATTTCACAGGTCGACCTCGAGAGTTTGAAAGAATGGTTGCGGAGGTGACTTGGTATACGTTCCCATGTCCATGCCCATACCCATCCCTGCCCACGTTCGTACCATTCCATCCGGGAACACCCCGATCCGCATCTTGCATACGCACATCACCTTCATCTCCGAACGAATAATACGACACGGGTCGAGAAGTAACGATCGTCCCTCCATCAACGCCGCGACGTATCGTTCCTGCACGAACGTTCCTTACCTCTCCACCTCTAACAATGACACTTCGAAAACTATCGGACAAGGGCGAGTCATGGGGGTTATTAATGATCGTGATCGCTTGTCCTGCTCGTCCTCTACCAGCTTCTCCACCAGCGTTGTCAGGTTCGGCTTGGGGTTGAGCGTGAACGTTATTGAAGGGAGAAGACCTTAGATGACTTTGGAATGGATTGTACGGCTCCTCATCGGGGTGGTTACGTGTGTAATCCCCTCTCACTCTTCCACGACCTCCTCGACCTCCTCTGGATATCCTCCCCCTCGTAACGCGGACCTGGGGATCGTATGGCCCTCGCTCGGAGGCCCGGGGGTTATCGGGATAAGCAATGTTCACTCGTCCACGAGCTTCAGGGTCGCTGGTTATCACTCCGCCTGAAATGCGGACGTTGCGAAGGCCAGGAATATTAGCGTTGAGAACAGTGGGATTGGTAGTGTCTGATTGGGGATGGGTACCGGTACGAGGGGGTTCGGCTTGATCTTGAGAGTTATTGAACGAAGAAGACCTTGATCGGGACTGAAAGTAACGATAACCTTGATTCAGAGGAATTGGACCGGCCGTAAAGGTGGGGTTGGTAGTGTTTGATTGGGGATGGGTATGAATGGGTTCAGCTCGTCCTTGAACGTTATTGAACGAAGAAGACCTCGATCGGGACTCGACGGTCGTTCGTCCACCAACATTGGTTACCGTTCCGCCTGTAATGGCGAAGTCGTGAAGGCCAGAGACAGTAGGATCGATAGGAGTGCGGTTGGTACTGTGTGATTGGGGATGGGTATGAGGGTGTTCAGCCCTGGCTTGAACGTTATTGAAGGAAGAAGACCTTGGGCGGGACTGAAAGTAAGAATAACCTTGATTTAACGGAGTTGGACCATTCGTAGACCCAGGCGTGGCTTGAAAGTTTTGGAAGGAAGAAGACCTTGGGCGGGACTGAAAGTAAGTATAACCTTAATTCAGAGGAGTCGGACCGTAGACCCAGGCGCAGCTTGAAAGGTTTCGAAGGAAGAAGACCTTGGTCGGGACTGAAAGTAAGCATAACCTTGATTTAGAGGAGTTGGGACGGCCGTATACCCAGGCGCGTTCCCAAAAGACTCTGAGGAAGGGCGAGCCTGAGGAGGATCAAGGATAGAACTGCTCCTGTGGTGGTTACCACGGTGGTTTGGTGAACTGGGGTAGATGAGTCGTTTGAGTGGGGACATGTAAATAGTAAAATCAATGAATACTCACCTTCTACCATCGTGGCCGCCACGGTGGCTTGGTGAGACGAGGGAGGGGAGGGAAGGAGGGGAGAGGGGAGGAGAGGAAGAGGGAGGAGAGAGGGTCGAGTCCCAGTCCTGGTGGACCTTGGGCTTGATTGATGAAGGAAACGATCTGTGGTGGGTTTCATCATGAGCTTGGACATTGGGATCTCATATAAACACAACTTGAATACAACGCAGGCAGCAGGTTCAATCTACTTTGATTTCCGATAAAGTGCAACTAGTTTAGTTCTGAACTTGTCAATGTCAGTAAAGGCTGGAATATGAACTGGATTTGAACTGGATTTGAACTACATTAGATAATGAAAATATTCTCAAAATATACAACACACACAGCTGGACTTGAACCTGAGGCCTGAGACCTAATGCTTACACAGAGTACAAATTAACACAGGTCAGCACAACACATAACCAGCTGAGCCATGTTAACATTTCTGAATTTTGGATTGTTCTGCAATATATGCCAAGGTGGATGGGTGGTATTTCAAACTTTAAGAAATTAAATGCAATGAACTTGAGCAAACTARAGCAGAATGTAATGAACTAAAACAGGATGTAATGAACTAAAGCAAGATGTAATGAGCTAGAGCAGGATGTAATGAATTTGATTGAATTGAACTAGAGCAGGATGTAGTGCACCTAAATAAAGGAAATTGAACTGGGTTCTTCTTTAGTTCAATTTCTGCTGCTCTAGTTCAGTTCATTGCAATATAGATTTATTACATCCTGCTCTAGTTCAATTTGCTCAAGTTCATTGCATTTAATTTCTTAAGTTTGAAACACCACCCATCCATCTTGCCATATATTGCAGAACAACTCACAATTTAGCAATGTTGATATGGCTTAGTGGGTTATGCCTTGTGCTAACCTATGTTAATTTGTACTCCCTGTAAGTAGTAGGTCTTGGGTTCAAGTCCTACTGTGTGCATGTATATTTTGAGAATATTTTCATTATCTAATCTAGTTCAAATCTAGTTCATATTCTGGCCTTTACCGACAAGTTTAGAACAAAACTGGTTGCATTACAGATTACCTTAGTATGGACGTGTGGGGTTTAGGTTTATGATGGTCTCGAGAGTACTAGCAATGCTTGGCGTATTCACTTCGATACATACAATGATTTTGATCCATACCAGTACTGCGTGTATACACATACATAGATATAAACCTATCTACCTTCCCGAAGATCACCACACCTACGTTTCCAAGTGCAATTGAAAGTTAAGATCATATACGCTTGGCATACCCCATGCCCCGTTGCCCGTTGCCTCTTACCTATAGGCTCCTATAAATTCTTGATTCTTACCAGTTAGGCTCTACTGGGTAAAACCAGGGCCTGATTGATTGATGAAATAGTATAAATGAATCGTGATTAACGCTCATCGTTAGGAAGTTACTCGAGTGTACATACATAAAATAATTATATTCCTAGAATCCCTATTCCTCTTTCTCTTTCTCTTTCCCTCCGAGTCAAGCCAGGCCTTGTTTATTTTCCTCCACTCGCAGTGTGGGCCCGCCAACGTCGACCGTCATTCTTTCCCTTTTTCCCTTTTTCCACTTGTTGGGGCTCGTCTACGTCTACGTCTTCTTCGGCGGGTAGTACCACGACTGCGAGTGCTAGTTCTACGGCGACGTCGAGGATGGGGAATGGGGTGGGTGCGGGTGCGGGTGCAGGTATGGAGATTTTGAGAGTTGTTAAGGTTTGCTTTGGAATTGGGATCGGGATCGGAATCGGGATGGATGCAGGGGGTTATGGTATACTGTGAATTGAATTGAAATTATATAACTCACCAGATACTTAACTCGTTCACTGCTACATAAATTCATCAAACATCAAAGGTCCGTTCATTCCCTGTCCAAGCGGCTTCTGTAGAAGTGTCACGGCCGTGAGTAATCGCCCATATGAAACTTGAAGAATTCCTGAATGTTCGAAGAGCTACGACTCCGAGAGTAACGCCGCTGAGAGGACCGGTACCGTATGTGCTCCCTGAATCGGTTTCAACGAGATAGCGTGGTGATATGCACGGTAGACAGTGTGCTGAAGAGCGGAGTCGAGTCGAGTCGAGTCATTCCCGCGAAATCCACGAATCCATCGAAATCTTGGGCAGCTTTGAATCGGTCCTCGGGATCGGATCGCGTTGTGAAGCTCTCGAGTTCTGGTTGCAAGTGTAAGATTTTTTCCTGGAAGTAGGATAAAAGATTGAAGGCGAAGAGAAGGGTTGATAAGGTCTGTTCTTCCCGGGATATCCCACATTTAAAGCGAAGTATTTCTGCTGATTCACACTTGGATGATACAAGCTGTAAGCGAGGTTAGAGAATAATTGGACGGGGTTTCGACACGTACTCACAATTTTTTGTGGACTGCGGTTTCCAGGTCACGGCCTAGTCTTCATTCGAATACGCAGACATGGCACGATGATTCCAACTCGCACAGCCGCCGATAGTGACACAGAGTCGATATACATGAAGCCCTGCTAAAAAGAGGCCACGAATTGCTCAGAGTAACGCGACGTAGAGCATCTAGGCACAAGCCCACATTCAACAAAAATCTAGACGTCGAGTTCAATGTTTACATATCTGAATACGACAACAAATGACGCCACCTATAACAATCAATATCTCGTATCCTCAAGACCTTCTTCACGCAGTTGACGACGTGATTTCCTCGAGTGCTCGACGTGGGGGACGCCGTTGACCTGAGGGTTAGAGAGTAAACTTTGGGCATGTAGGTGCACCCTAAATCAGATGTCCGAGTCCTGAATAGAGATAACCTGTCTACGTCGACAAATGCTCACAACGCCCCGCATGAGAATCATTCTGTTTGCATCAACATCGGAACATCGGAACATCCCTTCTAAAAGGGCGTCGTACTCAAAAGAGAGGTGCGTCCTTATACATGTAATCCTATCAGCACAAAACTAAAGGTCATCTAGAGACGAATTACGCACCTCTCTCCAGTAGGTCGATCAAGAACAGAACAGTTAACACCTCCGCCTTCTCTTAGAATCTCATTGACTCGAGTCAAAGACACGCATTCCCGACCGTGACGTGTGTCTAACTGGACCTTCAATGTCAACCTTAGGTCCTAGATGATCTATTCTGATTAGGGTGAAGAAAAGGCAAGACGGATTACGCACTCCTGGTGCCAAAGGCCAAAGACACGCATCTAAGACGAAGACAAAGACACGAAGTATCCAGATGTAAACAATGAGGCAGGATGTCTGACTTGGCATTAAAACTTCAACTTGAAGATCCATCCCCATCATCCTACTTCCCAGACCCTCATCTAAATCAGAACGCGCAACAAGTCACGTAGAGAACGAAACTACGCACTTGAAGGTCATTCGAGGCCGAACTCTGATCTTCTTACCCAACTCATCGAAAATGTATGTATATGAGCCCTTTCTGAGCCTTCCTCTCCGATACGACGGAATTCAAACGCTGGAACTCGCAGCCTAGCCTGTGCTCAGCCCAACCGGACTGGAACTCCCCGGTCACTTGCTTCCATGATCTCCACCAACATCATGACTAATGGGCACGTCGACAGACGCAGATAATGAGGGTCCATTATCCTCACCGGAGACTCGGACTTGTATTCACTGCGCATCGTGTTCTGGAAAAATGAGAATCGGCGTCAAATGTCTATCAACTGCATGGATACCTGAGAGAGCTTGTGGATGACAGGGAATGAGCGTGTACTTACTAGAGCACCATAAGCCTTTTTCTCAGCCTACAGTGAACGAGTCAATGACCATGGACAAAATTTTACATACTTTCGGCTGTTTGAAAATCCGAACCAACTCCGAGTCCGTGTCCGTGTCACACGATCCCGACCGAGCCGAACCGAACCGAAGAAGAATTTAAATGGACCGTACCCGAGTCCCAACGCTGAACCGCACAAACTTATTTTGTTTTGTCTTCCACGACCAGCAAACCTGGAACCATGGCTTCTTTCATATCTCTTCCTCTTACTCTTCCTCTAAGTACAAATTTTATAGTATCCCTCAGTAGCACGGAATACGGACCACGAGATCTTAAAGGCTACAGGAGAAACACACCCGACCCTCATTGGCCTGGCGGAGCGAAGATTGCTGTTGAATTACGAGGAAGGATCGGAAGTGACGCCTGTTAATGGGGATAGTGTTACGGAGTTATAGGTAGTGAGGTGAGTGTCTATACAGAGTAAATATCCAAATACCTGAATATCTGAATATCGGATTAGTTAGGACTTGGTCTGACGCCTATGGTATATCAGAGAGACGTTAGCATGGAATCATTATACGAAGTATGTGGTCAAAATATATCTGCTCTAACCTATACTCATACTCCTTCTTTCTTACCAAGTACGGCTCACGAGCAGGCGTATGGCGCATCCTCCGCCTCTTCGAGGAATACAACATCCGATGCACATCCTACGCTGTAGGCCAAGCTCTTGAGCTAAATCCCGACATTGCCGTCGCGCTTGAGGAAGGTGGGCACGAAATAGGTAATCATGGATGGAGATGGGTAGATCGTAGCCGCGGACGGTCGAAGAGGAAACGGAGAATGTCAGGAAGACTATACAAAGCACGTCACCTGGAAAGTTCTACTCTTTTGTCGGATTTCGGACCTGAAAGGCCTTTTGAAAGGACGGCGCCGTCGAGTAAACCTCCCCGTGGCTGCTATTATGGGATGGTAGCCACAAAGGTATAAGGTCGCACAAGTATATAAAGAGGAGAGAATTCCTCTGTCATGATACGGCGATGATTACAGCGACGATTTACCTCACTGGTATGCTTCTTTCCTGAACCAGATACCTTTGATACTTTGATACAACCTCCTGATGACTCATATCTCATACATAAGATCCCGTATCCCGGAGGAAAAAAGGACGAGGGATTGTTGACTATACCCGTAAGCTACATAACCAGTCCTTATATGAAATTAACCCTCACAGATCACAGTACACCCTCGACACCAACGACTACAAGGTACTTTCAACCCCACTACCAAATCTGTCAAAAACCCATTAGTTTCTCTTCTTCAGAATGCAGGCTACCAAGCCTTCGTAACCCCAGACGATTTCGCCTCCTACCTCATCGCCCTCCTTCGGTGAGCTCTACGCCGAAGGTCTCAAAGGCTGTTTGAAGATGCTCTCTATTGGCCTCCACTGCAGAATAGTTGGTCAACTTAGACGCATCGCTGGCCTGCGCAAGTTCATAGAGCATGCGAAGAAGAAAAGTTGAGGTTGGCGATAGTATTTGCTGGGTCGTTGAAGTAAGTATCGTATGCAGATGTACAATACTCGTATCTCGCTAGTTGTCCATTCTAATGCTACAAAATCTGTTGGCTCAATTCTCATTTATGTGAGTCTTCAATTACACACACTCTAAGCTTGTGTTTTGATGTCGAGGCTTGCGGTTCTGCAGCATACTTAGTGGAACTCAAAATATTCTCAGAACTACTCGCTCCTCACTGTACCCCTCCTTCTAGTAGTCTACAAACCAAAACCCACACGACACACTGACAACCCCCCGAATAAATTACGATGGAGAGATCATCTGAAGGGAGCATTCAATCCTTCACCATGTGGCGTCATTCGAATGGTACACTGTAGGCACTTCTATAATAATATGTCGCGCAGCAAATGGCAAAAAGGATGAAATTCCCGGCGTTTCAAGCCGGTCAATATACCTATTCTTAGGAAGCATAGTAATAACGTGACAAATACCATCTTCAAAATCAATGATCCCCGTCTCAAGGCAAAAACATTTGTTACAACAAAGACGAGGCCTTTATAATAGGAGTATCATACCACCCTGCCACTTGTCATTGAGTGATCATCTGAACCTCAGTATTCCCGTCTCAATACCACTGACTACACACGGACAATTCACTGCGAGTAACAACAGGCGTCAGCAATGTCCATACTTCTCTCGTAAACAAGACACACGATTTAAAAACCCTATTTCAAATATGTGTAAATTTTGGTTAGCCCGACCAAGAGGAAGTCTGTCTATTACGGCTCGGTCCTTAGACGGAGAATCTCAGGAAAGTGCCGTGAGGCAAAACATGAATTGATGTTGATGCCTACGCAAATCTAAACTTATCCATGATTGGGAGGGGTTGAAAAGAGACTGCAAGTTAGTAGCATTGGAGGCTACACCGGGATGTGAAAGACCCGAAACTCCCCAGTGATATATAAACTAAATCCCGGTTATATAGAAAAGGCACGAAGAGTTGAATTCCAACTAAACAACACA
Organism: Neonothopanus nambi; assembly: GCA_003987895.1. Lineage (NCBI taxonomy): Eukaryota > Fungi > Basidiomycota > Agaricomycetes > Agaricales > Omphalotaceae > Neonothopanus > Neonothopanus nambi. Next base: position 1,478 of record RCHF01001992.1, on the reverse strand, counting down.
GGTACGAATCAACTGTTAAGAAAGGCGGGATTGAGACAGAACCGCAAACCTTCCGCGAGTTCTATTGGGGGGTCAGGGAGTACCCAGGAAGTTTGTGATGTAAGGAGTCACCCGTTCAATACTTTGATTGCCACAGGGGCATTTGGCGCAAACCAACAGACGGAGAAAGAGCCCCTGAGTTGCAAGATCTCGAAGAGTAGAATCACGCAGCTAACTGCGGATGTTCAGCGTCAATCTTCGGCGGCTATTGAGAAGAAAATTCGAAGATCTGCAGATGGCCATCAATCCAAATGAGTAGATACTTGTAGAAACCGAGCATTAAGCGAGATGGGGGAAGAATAATGTCTAGAAATGTCGAGTTTCAAAAAGGATGGCAACTTAGTAACGCAATTTCACGAAAGCTCAGAGTAATCTCGCAGGCAGTTGGTTATACATGTACTCACAACGTCACAAAGTCATTCTTTCATCAAACGCATTGTACAGTTTTCATACCTCCTGGTGTGAAATTAACCTGAAGATGGTCAGGAGGTGCGGGGTTGACTGCACCTAGAACCAAAAGAATTGAAAAAAGGTGAATATTTCGCTCGAGCTGGGCTCAAGCCCGACAACAGGATCAGAAAAAAGATCCCACAAGATGGCGTCGCTTCACGTACAAATTAAACGTACGAATCCAACACAGATGAACATAGCATTTATTTTGTACCAGGTGCCCATGGGATGTTCAAAATTAGTTCTATTAGCCCTGTATTCCGCAAATGAAGGCTCCTCACCTAAAGGTTGAAAGTCCGCTTATATCCACCTTTTTCTCCTCGCAATATCCAGCTCGAGGATAAAAGGCCAACGTTGCTTGCTACTGTCCCCCAGCGAACTCTTGCTCGTGCTCCTGTGTGCTAAGTTGACTTACCTCCCATCTCAAAATGCGATTCTCTGCTATTCAGACTTTGTCCTTGCTGGCGCTGGCGACTACGGTCTATGGCCTGAGCATTGGCAATGTCGTCAGGGTTTGTGCGACTACAGCTATTACAAGTTGTTACTCATCTCTTCCCCTTTTTTCCAGTCCCCTGCCGACACTGACGGCGCTGTGGAGGATGTTCATAGGCTTCCTTTCCCTAAGCACCATCCTCGTAGCAACGAAGTAGTTGGCACTGAGGAGAAGCACCACAACCATCACCACGCTCGCGCTGACGATGTTCACGATGCTGGTAAGGGACCTGCAAGAAGACAATGAGTGTCCCCCGAACACAGACGATGCAGACACGAAACATCACCACAAGCAACCTGTACGTGCTGAGAAAGTGAACGATGCAGAGAAAATAAACAACAGGCACGCACACGCACGCGCCGAGGAGGTTGACGACGCTGGTAAGAAACCTAAAAAAAGATGACTGGCTTCTCGCTGACATGCTGACGATGTAGACTAGAAACATCACCACAAGCACCATGCTCGCGCCGATGAAGTCGACGCCGCGGAAGAAAAG
>RCHF01001991.1:0-11424 GCA_003987895.1 Neonothopanus nambi | reverse complement strand
GTGGCGAAGAGCATCCGGAAATCCCTTTTTTCGGTCACTAAGGGCCTCTTCAATCTCAAACATGATGGCATGAACCAGGAGGTAAACGTCGCAAGGGTTGGCATCGTTGGATTCAAGGCAATGAAGTGCTTTGGCAATAGGGAGACCCAGTGTGATGAGCTGAGACAGTCCAAATTCAAACTCAAATGTATCGCGAGAGCTTGTTGAAGCAGATTCATAGTATGTTTCGAAATCCTGTCAGTTCAGCGAGTATTGGTACAACCAATGTAGAACATAGAAAGGAGCTATCATACCGCAAAGTTGACTTCACCTCGAGCTACAACTTTCTTGAGGGCTGGCATACAATCACGTAGTGACATGGCTGCATGAATGATAGTGCAGAATCGAGTATTTCCAATTGCCTCAAGACCTCGTGTAATGTTCAACTCCTTACGAGCTTCACCAAGCTGGCTGATACCAATATGTGACTTATGAAAGAATGAAATTGTGCCTCGTATAACTTTAATGACCTAATTGAGAGTGAGAACCCAGTCATACAGCAAGTCAAAGTAAGACACTCACAGTAGCGAAGTAATCAAGCTTGATGACATCCTTACACAGAAGATGGAGAAAGTGACATATGTCAGCGAGCTCGATGATAGTTGGAAATCTTGCAACAAGAAGTTTGCGAGCAAGCCGTGTATTGCCTGTGCTATCACTGACGATCCCACAGAAGCGCCAGGCTGAAATTTGAAGAATAATCTGCGAGATGAGGTGCGTTAGTGCAGAATGCCTAAAATGGAAGGTTGGACTCACAATAACGGCCAACGCTTTGATCCATTCTGCAGTGTGGGACTCGCTGGTCGCTTCTCTTCCTTCTACCAAGTACGCCTTTGGTGGTGTCGCTGTGGATACATGGAAAGTCCAAAATGCTTCTCTCCCTCGTGTGGTTCCACCATCGAATGACAAGGTTAAATTTGTTGAATTACGAAGTTGATCCATCTGACACTCCTTCACAGCTTCCTGTTCACCTGGTATGAGCTGGTTCTCTAGCTTGTCCCGTGTGGGTACCACATATGAAGGATCTGCTGCATTTAGCAACTCAACGAACTCAGCTCGAGAGATGAGATGCATTGGCAGGCCTGCAACACAGAATAACTTGGTGATAGATAGAGTGATTCGGGCATGTCGCTCGGTACGTCCATTTGTTTTTAATGTGTCAAAAAATTTTGCTGATGAGGCTGGCATCTTCTGAACAGCTTCCGCCGGTTTCTCAGAAGACTTGGAGACTGTGGCAGGTGAGGCTGGCGGCTCAGTCTTCATGCGCTTCACAGCCCGATTTTCTGCCTCTCGAAGCTGTATTGAGGGAGCCTGCTTTCGTGCATTCTCTGCAGCTAAATCTCGAAGCTTCTGGTCAAGCTTGTGACAATCCTTTGCATGTCTCGTTACTCGGTCCATCGCACGCTTGACAAAGGTCTGAGTACAGCCATTTCCAGCACATCGCCATATCTTCCGTTCTGGATTGCTCCTTCGGTAACACGCCCGCACCAGCTTGTCAAGGACTGGATGAGAAGGATGTCCACCTTTGCTCAAATCTCTCGGAGCCTCGTCTTTGGGGTTAATGTCGATAATATCATCAACAGGTGTGTTACCACAGCGATCTTCATCTTCCGATTCTGAATCTGAATCATTTGCCTCCACAGTCTTCCGCTTCTTCCCTGTAGAGCTTGACAAAAGATCAAGTGATGGTTTGGGCCAGCTTTGTATGCGTAGCTTTCCCTTTTTCACATCCCATACATTTGCCTGAGAGTCGGACTGCTTAGTGCTGGTATTTGATACGGGTTCTGGATTTGGAGCTGAGGATGTCTGTTCGGGAACTTCAGGAGCATTTGAGTCTGGCCCTGTTGCTATCAGCTAAGCTCGAGGTCAGTTTCATCAGGTATCAGAAAGATTTGTCGCTTACTCCTGGTATATAGGTATATATTTTGAATAACATCAAGAGACGAGCTTCGTGGACTGTTTGCGCTTCAATAAGTGGATAGGCGGTGGGGAGAAAATGATGTGCGATGGCATTTGTGCTGATAATACCGCAGGAATATGTGTCTGCTTGCTCCGTACACTGTAGTTCAACAAGCTCGAATTTCTCTTTGAACCCGTGTTGAGCAAGCCACCAATGCAGCATGTCCAGGAGTTCCACAGGTGGAGGCAGCTTTTTCGGGTCACCATAATGGATTTTCGAGTCGTCTTTGCTAATGATGACTGCTACCCAATGGTTCCCTCTTGAGTAGTCGCCTTGGGTAAGGGATACRCTTCCGTCACTTGCGATGTGAACATTGACATGGAAGGCAAGCTTCTGGTATAGACCAGCGTAAAGACCTTCTGCGGGTGCACGTAGGAAAGCTGTTTGACGTGAGTTTCCGTAATCACTGTCCTGTGTATTTCGAGCCTTCCGGAACTGGTTGATTAATGATGCTGTCCAGTAGGGTGTCTTGATACATACTCCTTCAAGAGGAGTTATTGTCGCCACCTCCTTCTCAACAATTGTGGCCAACTGAGTAAGGTGTTCGTCACCAAGCCAATTATTGCTACAATAGGAGGATAAAGTGGTAATACTAGTATTTCCCCATTCGCTTGGGAGATGTAGTCCCCAAGGCATGCCGGCAACCATCATCCTTGCCATGATATAGTGCGCACTAGCTGAAGGGTTGTCAAATGAGTCTAGCCAGGTAAATGCCATCCTCCAGCATCTTTGCGCTTCAATGATGGGCTCAGCAAGGGACCAAAACGTAATGACCCAAATTGGTAGTCGTATTTCTATAATGGAATCAGAGGTATTCGTTGGGCCAGAATAAGTGAATGATTTCTGCTTTTGATTAATCGCTTTACATGCCGCATCAGAGAGAGAGCTGAGGTCAAATGAGGAGGGTATAATGAGAGTCGGAATTATTTTGGAGGCAGTATTGAGGTCCAATGCAGAGGGCTGGGAGGAGAAGATATTAGGTGTGGATGAAAGCGATTTCGGGAGGTATTTTGTTGAAGTGACAGGAATGGGAAATTCGAGCAAATTTTGTATTGCCAATGTCTTCGGGGGAAGTAGAGCTCTAATAACATCTGGTACTGGTGCTAGTACCTCCAATGATGGAGTCTCGGAGATCTCGTACACTTGAGTTGCAGATGTCGGCATGGCGCGAGGCTTCTCACAGGAGTCTCACAATACAATTTGTATGGTATGTCCCAATCTAGGCCAATTCAAACTCCGCTCTATAACTTTCCCATCCGCTTCGAGCAGTCAAGTCGACGGCACAGAAAACGTACAGGCACTAGTTGCCATTTCTGTACATAGTTCATAGTGAGTAGAATGTTCTAAATGGATCTTAGAATATTTTGTACGAGACAGAATTTTCAATTCGCTTTATTTGGCTGAGATAAACGCTGATTTTGTCTGATTTTAACAAAATTTCATTGAAATACTACCTAAGATAATAAAATATAGAAAATCTGTCTCGTACATTTTGATCAGAGTAACAAATAGCCCTCATAGCCGCCGGAGTCTGGGGAGAACACGGGCGGACGCTGCCTGTACGTTTCTGGGGGGTAGGGGAGCAGCGAAAATGATGACGTCACCTCAAAATAGCGCATCACCAACGTCCCCGCCCTCGTTTATGGACATTCCTTCTAGGCCTCCACGCCCAAAGCGGTCAGCCAGCTATCAGAGCATCGTAATACAGAAACCTTTACCTCAATGGAGGAAAAAAACCCGGTCCGCTGCACAGAAAGAAGCTTCTTTTCACGCGTTGAATTGTCGTGAGAGTGATGGACCTGTAATTGAAAAGGAGAATGATGCTAGAAGAATCGAGGTCGAGATGATGAAAAAGGATAAGCGGGTCGAGTTCTTGACAGAGAAAGCGGAAAAATACCACCAACGTATGCGTAATGCCGAGAAGAGGGACAAGTCAGGGAAGAAGAAGATTGCACGGTTGGAGGAGGAATTGGAGAGTCGGAAGCAGGATCTTGAAGCAGAAATGGCAGAGAAGGCTGATGTGACACGAGAGATGGAGGGAATGAAGGAGTCTCTTGGTGTTTCGACGCGTCTTCTCTCGCTTGCACGCGATAGACGCGCTACCCTTGAAAAGGAGAATAACCGATTGAATAAACGCGTCATTCGAGCACCTGAACAGAAGGAGCGTGCAGTCAATAAAGCGGTGGAGAAAGTGCAGAAGGAGAAGCTTACTGTTCGCCTAAAGGAGCATGGAAAGGTGACAGAAGATGCTCGCGACTTGACACGGGACCTTGCAGCATTAGGTGTCAAGCCGAAAGCTATTGGGCCAGCAATAAATCGTGTTTTAAAGGGAGCTGGCTTGGATCTTAACATTGAAGGGACTGTTACGGAGACATCTGCACGACGATTTATTGTTGAGGGGGGAGTTGCTGCTGAGTTACAAATAGTCGAAGCAATTCAGAGTGCTGATGGTGAGTTGACAATATAATGCTTCTGCAATACAATACTAATACATAGTGAGGGCATTCAGGCACAGTCCTCAGTGGAGATGGAACGACTCACCGAAACATTGGGTACGAATCCCGATTTATTACTGTCAACAAAGGAGATCAGCATCGTGTATTTTTTGCTGGCTTGGAGTCAGCAACAAGTCATACCGCAGAGGCACAAGTAGATGGTTGGGTCCGTCTCAGTCGCCGAATGTTTGATAACTACAATCGAAGCCCAGAAGGGAAGAAGAATGGCCTTCTCGATGCACGTACATTCTTCACAATGATGGTCGGTAATGCAACCGATCATGCCGAGGACCAAAAGAAGGAGACACGGCTGTTGCAGGCATTGAAGAATCGGTATGAGCGGGAGCTACGGGGCGAGAAGACATTGCTGTCGATGGATGTTGTTGCCCTGCTTCCTGTCATAATGAACTCGTTGAATGAAGCTGTTGCCAAAGCCGGTGGTCCACAAGTCTGGAGTACCCTATCAGAGAAGGAGCAGAAAGCGAGAGCAGAGGAGACTTACCATGATTTGTGTCGAGTCATTGGGGAAGAGGAGTTTGCGAAGCTTACAGCAGAAGAGAAGGCCACAATTGATCTCTTTATTTGGTCTGGGTGCGATATGCACAAAGACCTAAACATTGTCAAGGGTGGTGCTGTTGCAATGTCATCGTGGTGGGATAAGAACAGCATTCCACCTCCTGTCAAGCTGATGAACAAGGCGAATGCAGCAGCAGCAGATCTGGGAGGTGCAGCAGGTGCTCGTGCAGAGAAGGTTTCTGAGGGTGGAGGAGTCAAAACGACAAGCATCGCGGGATTTCTGTTCAATCATTCCAACGACAAGTCAGGACACCATGATCTATATCGAGCATATTTTGAGGAATTCACCGGTGGAAAATTTCTCACCTTTCCAGACACATCCAACAATCGCTTCGGACAACATTTACAAGCTGCAGAAGAGCTCGTTCAGCACCTCGATGTCTACAAGGAGTTCATGCTGTTCGTGAAGGATAAAAAAAAGGATCGGCGCTGGAATCACATGGAGTATAACTTTGTTACAGCACTCAATGACAATGCAACTCTTCACGAGCTCTGTGTCATGGCGCTATACAACGAGATCATCAGCAAACCATACTTAGCACATGTACGTGGAGATCCCAACCTTAATGCTCTCGACCTCGGACCATTCCACGAAAAGCTGCAATCAAAGCTAAAGGACATTGTTGAGAACCCAGATGTTGTTCTTAGCACACAGGTCTTCGACTCACCACCTACTCTTGACGAAGCACCTTTCCACAACCCCCATGTTGTCAAAGCTGTCCATCGACTAGTGCCATCCCTTCCATACATCTGCCCACTCATACAGTCGTTTTTTTCGGGTGCCAATGAAACAGTTCCTCGCTTCACTACCGAATTCATCGAGGCTTCAAAGCTGACCAGTTCAGAGAGGCTCCGAGCATGGCGCAGCACAACAAATGACTTGAATGAAGGCGCGTTTGGGGTGGCTCGCCGCAATTGGAGGTGGTGTGGTAATACATCCTTGCTCTATCATAACTCCTGCACCATGTACAAGATGAATAACACGTCAGAGTACATGGAATCTCTGCCAGGACACTCTGATCAACGTGTGTATATCCGAAAAGAGGCTCGCATACGAGAAGGGGCTGGGTTAGAGAAAGCACGGCGTAGAGAGCTTGTCCGCCATGGTATTGAGGCTGTAGAGAAGAAGAGGGAAAGGGATGAACAGCTTCGAAAGCAAAAGGAAGAAAGGGAAAAGCTGTTGAAGTCAATTAAACTCATTCTTGATCCCACACAGATACCCGAGAAATTTACAGTAGCTGATATCAATCTCCAGCTCGATTGGCACAGGGAATGGGGACCGTTGAAGGATAGCGAAGAGGAGAAGAGGATTCCAGTCAAATCCAAGTGTGGCCTTCGCAAGGACCGTCTAGAATGGTTGATCCTAGCAATCAAGGCTTTTAATGAGTGCGGGAAGACTCCTGAGCAGGCAATGGCATTGGATGTAGGTGAGAATCCCCTAGATTCCGATATTCAAGAGGATGGTGGCACATCGAGTGGGGAGATCGAGGCATTTGATGAGGTGGCCATGGATGAAGATGAATTTCTAGACATTTCTGGGGTGAATTGGTGCTAATTGTAGTGGAACGAGCTCATATTTTAATAATGTTCATAGTAGATTAGATATAGATGATACATATGAGGTGTAGAAAGAGTGAGAGTCAGCGCGACGAAAGTTGTGCCGCGAGGTAATGCGGGGCTGCTTAGTCATCATTGACATTTCTTTTGCCGCGGTTGGGACATACCAATACAATAAAAAATTTTTTTGGCTGCGCGCATGACACGTGATGAGTAAGTAAGTTACCTACTACAAATTGAGCTCTTGGTGAGACCTGGTAAGTTACCAGTTCGGAACAGTTACTAACCTAAAAATCACGTGATGTCGCGTCAAACCTAGGTATTTCCCGCAAGCCTAGGTTACGAGTCCTAACGCAGGAAAGGACTCGTTCTTATGCGCCGTTGGTTTATCCGCGTCGTTCCAAATCGGGTAACTTGGATATATATGGGAAGTTTTTGCCTGCCGGCAATTCGGCTGTTTTCGGCTGGTTCGTTGGCTGTTCTTCTCTGTGTTCTTGATTGTCTTCTTTCTTTCGTCGCTGTCTTTTATATTTTCACATTTGTTTCTGTGTATCTTTACTCTTGTGTGTTGTTCCTCAAGAAGCAGCTGTTGAGGACGCAAGAGAGCGGAGCGGATGTCGACAAAGTGAGTTTTTTCTTCTACTAAGGAGGAGTCTTTTTAATGAAATTTGGGATATAGTCGTCTGAGTACAGCCAGCAACTCTTCCGACTTCAAAGTCACCTAGGATCTCCTGTCCCTCGCTGACGTCGCCTTCGCCTACACGGTCTCACTCTCCAAGGACAAACCTCAATGAGCCCTAGCCTCTGCCAGAAGGGAGTATTCGATTCCGAAAGCTAGTGTTCGGCCACCCCTGCCCTCAAATTCGAGAACTTCATCGCTATTTAATCGTCGCCCACGTCGGGTACCCGTGCTCCTTCTTTTCGCCATGTTTGCCATTGCCGCTTGGTGTTCTGATCACTCCGCTAATACTCCTCGCCCGTCCTCGGATGAGTCTAAGACGATGGGGGCTACTGGTGACGATTATCTGGAGCAGGTGCAGATGATTCTGGATCATTCGTACTCGAGCTCATGGCCCTCGACGTGTCAGGCGCTATTATTGATGAGGTATCGAGAAGTAGGCACTGGGGGGATGACTCAGGCGCGGACATACATTGGGATGGCCATTTGCATGGCGCAGGACTTGGGTATGCATCGAAGTCGTGCACCCTATTCCTATTCTTCTGAAATGACCACTGTAGAGGCCAATGAGGACGGAATGTTGTCTGCAACTCAAGGTCAGCAGGGAGAAAAGAGGTTTAGTTCAGTGCAGCCATTGCCCAAAGGCGCTGCGATGCCGTCGTACCAGCCTCCGGTGCGTTCCTTTTTCTTTTCAATCGAGTTGTGCTCTGAAAGCTTTGTCCAGCCGTTGCCTTTCCCTGCAAGGTCTCAGCATCAAGGAGACAGGCTGAATAACGCTTGCTCCTCCAGCTACGCCTTCTCAGCAGTTACTCGATTCTGAGCCACCAGCTCAATACGTGACTTACCCCACTGGCGAGAAGCACTCGTTCGATTGTTAGGCATGGAGACATATGTTGACGTTATCGTTGGTTCCTGGAGAAGGTATGATCGCTTTCTTTTTGCGTTATTATGTTTCGTATTCACTATCATGTAGGGCTTAATGTCAAACAACGTAAACGGCTGACGATCGGGTGGAGCTTGCTGCCAAGTAACAGCTTATCCTTTTCCTTGATGAACCTTACGTCCGGTACTCCTTGTCGATGCCTGGTAAGTTCTCAAATCCATGCCATTCCGACCCAGGTTCTGACGTGAGGTTTTCCTCGTTAGTCCTTTGGACATGGACAAGCGAAGACTAACTTCAAGGATCATTTCTGGAATTTCTGTCAGTTTCGACGTCTACTTGTGTGATACTCAATTTTTCTGACGATACCATTCAACAGCCTGAGGATTGTCCGGAGCAATGCATGAACTTCTTGGGAGACGTATTCCAGGCGTTATTGGGAGAATGCACGGAGCAGTGCTTTGCAACTGGTTCAATAGATATGTAGTCCCTGCTTAAACTTACCTGTTGAAGGTAGCGAGAGTGGAGATAGTACATTGATGAACAGATGGGTGCGTTATTCTTTAGTTGGGGGTAGGCATCAGCCTTGAAATGAGAATTCACGCTCAAGGCGTAAATTAAATGGTGATTGCTGGAAGCTGAAGCGCTGAAGGTTATGATTACTGTCGGACTTGAGCTAAGTAAAGCCTGAGGCCAGAGATTTTGAGAGCATATGCCGGCCAATTCAGCCATTCCGCTTCTTGCCATCATCTTCGCACATCCAACTTCAAGTTCCACTGCCTCGAGCTTGTAGTCAACAATGCTTTCCGTCTTCTATCTGCGATTTACACAATCACTGATCACACTTAAAAGGGATCTGTCACTAGACATTCAAGACGAGACAGAACTTCGACCTAAGGAGAAGTTTCAGGCTGCCCTCGTTGATGGACTGCTTTGACATGAATGCCGAGAAATGAGAGAAAAAATAGACTAGGAATAGATAGGCATCGAATGGACATTGGAGACGGGCTGGACAGTGGAGACGGGCTCTTAGACACGCTGGGGACTCCACACAATTCGTGCACCGTTGGCTATTGTTGTTGAACTTCACGCAGAAGGCAGCGGATACTGGCGTTTCGCTGGCGAATGTGGATTGTAAGGGCCGGAGAGCTGACGAAGAACACCATCTAAACTCAGCGACTATGTTTACTCTTTGAGAGAGAGGTCGCGATAAGGACGCCGCCTTGCAACATTGCTGCCTGGATGGGTATCCCATGTTTCCAAGCCAGCTCAACTACATTCGTCTCTTCAAAATATTACTTCTGCGAATTAAACCTGCTAACTGGGTTTGTCAGCTGATGCTAGAGACTAGCAACTCACTGCTCTCGTGGATCCTGATTCTCTAACTAATCCATCTAACTTCTGCTCTACCGATGGACACTTAGACGGATGCCGCCTGCGCTCTTGAATTCCCTTCAAAAAATTGAATAGTGAAGATTCGCGCCACTGTCTATCGTGCTATAGTCAGGTAATGTCACCTTCAACCACGCACTGAATTGAATCTTATTGATGTCTTTGCCTCGTAGCCATGCAACATCCTGAGCCTTATGGAACGAAGACAAACTGTAGAGCTGAAGGCTTGTCACCAATAATTAGCACTAGTTCTCGCAAGACAAACAGAAAGTGAACTGCTGCAGGGGGGGGAGAGTCAACGTAAAGAGGTGGGACGTGCAATTTGGTGAGCTATGTGTTTTTGCATTCTTAGTTTCGTGTGAATGCAACCGTACTCATGAACTTTGCTAGGACATCAGCTTTTGACAAGAAAGCTCAAGCAGACAAATTTTTGATGGCAAAAGAGCCAGACACTAGACATCTCACTGTTCATCTGCTAGTGATAATATATTCTATTGTTCTTTGCCATATAATTGCCAGACATAGTTTATTTCAAGAAAAGAAGATAAACCTCAGGTATTTGGTACAGATTCCAATTAATGCTTTGAATTGGAATTGGATGATGTGGTGTGAGTATTCTGTGGCAAAACCACCTCAGAGGCATTAATATCTAGGATAGTTAGACAGTGCTTCACTATCAGACTGGGTGATTGAACTGACCACTTTATAGGATTCAACTTGAATGTGGTATCTTGGATCTTAACCAGAACATTACTGGCTTTGGGTGTAGAGTTCTACTTACATTTCACTTAATTATCTGATGGTATTGCATTGACAGAGGCAACAAAAAGGCGTTAGGACTCGTACTGCCATGCTTTGCACTGGCCCACACCTCTCTAGTTTGAGCATCTCAGACGTTGCGAGCTGGTAGGCGATAGTGGTGAAGAATCGGCTTAGATTGTTGCGATGTGAGTCCGTCCGCGCGAAGAAGAAACTCGCGGCTAGTTTACCGGACAGTGGCTCAGAAGGTTCCGAGCGACGAGGCACAAATTCCTCAGACACAGTTTGCGCGATAGCGGACTTTCCTACCCCGGCTGGCCCATATAGCCAGAATATAGGTGTGCTCTTTGTTTCGTTGTGGATCCAGGTTCGTATGATTTTGAGAATATAGTTACGAGTGCCAGGATGACAATTGGGAGGTGGAAAACGCTGTTCGGCGTCATACGAAGCACCGGTGGCCATATTTTGATACAGATGCTTGATCCCACTACCTGCATGAAGCAAACATGGTAAGATTTCCTAAGCAGTATATATCAAAAGCAACTGATTCACGGACCTTGATCCTCCTTCTCACCATTGATGTTGTAATGTACATTTCCTGCAACATTGTTGAAATGACCACCTGCTACGGTGAAGCCTTGAGCGTCGGTGAAAAATGACTGCTTATAAGGTGTAGACGACATCAGGAAGATGAAAAGCTACAGCAAGGTCAGTGGGAAAGAAAAAGAAAAGGGTCAGTGACATGCAGTATGGTCTACCCATCACTAGCACTGCCGGGTGGCGGCGCCAGTGTTAGCGCTGAGGGACTCATGGGTGGGAGTTTTCACTGGGGTTATCGATCGTTCATCGATTCTTTAAGCACTTGTACTGACTGGCCAGCGTGAATTCAGACATGACATGATGTTTCGCGAAGAGGACTCCGAAGAGGGTGCTGTTGCCGACGAGCCGGTCCGGTCGGTTCTTAGTGGCTCGCTTTGACCAGTTGCACTGTGCAATGGTTCAAGCCGTTGAACGTTTTGACGGCAGCTGGCCTTCAGCACTGCAGCTTCATACCCCAAAATGGCTCGGTTCGACGTCTGCCAACAAT
>RCHF01001990.1:0-10999 GCA_003987895.1 Neonothopanus nambi | reverse complement strand
GGAGCGTACGTCAGAATCCTCAAGCTTTCTCCAAATATTTTCCCATTCTCCTGGCCCTGAAAGCGAGAGTTTGGCCTGGCGAGCCCTCCGGTATGTCTCGGCAAAGGTCTTAGCACAGTCGTGGATGCCGTCGATAATTGTCCGTGAACGAACTCCATCCTGTTGTCCAGTAACATTTGCATATTTAAAAAGTAGCATCCAAAGCTTCACTCGTAATGTATGACGAACACTGTCTAGACTATCACTGCATTGGGCCATTCGAAGGCGTTCTTCCATGTCTGCCAGTCCAGGAACGCATGTTGAGTCACATTTATTCATAGGCAGGGATGACGGCAACCACAAAGGAATATCCTCAGCCTCTACATCCTCGTTTGCACCATCTACGAAACCTTCTTTCATCGACGTTAAAGTTTGAAGAAGGCCCGGCATATAGATATGATGAAGGAGGGTCCAGCTTCGGATCTTCTTTCATAGTACAGTCCTCTGCTCTGTAAGTGTCGTGGATTGCGCTGCTGTAGGATTTTTTTGACCTGCTTTCACAAGTTGCTTGATCTTACATCTGAAAAATTTTATGTTCTGAATAATGCAAATGAAAAATCTAATTAAAACCCACTGCGATTCTTCCAGTTCCAGAGCGAGCACTAAAAATGCTCCAGGACCAGTTGAGTGATACGATTTGCCACCCTTTTTTACCCGATCCTCCTCGTACTCGGCTAACTCTTTTTTGACCTTCGCGAATGACATAACTATTTATGGGAGAGTCAGACCCTGAGTAACCCTGAGTAAAAATTGAACTTACACACTTGTGGGGACTGAAAAGGGTTCACCATACCCTTTCGTCGGAATGGGCCATCCTCCCAGGCTTGACATAGCACCTCCCACCTATCTTTCAAGCCTTCGGGAAGTGAAGTAGTCAGTCTGTGATGTGCTTTGACTTGAATGTTTCAGTTTTTGATAGCCTGCGTGTACTGTATCATCAGGGATTTCCCTGTAAAACATATGTCAACAACATTAACTATATAATAAAGTGATAATAATAAGTTAGATAAAACATACCAAGCCCAATGTACTTTCGCCAGTTATGCCATCCGAAGTGATCATTCAATGTGTCAACTCGTGAGCCTGGACCCATCGGCTTCGTGGATGACACAGCACCATTCATAACCGACCAGATTCATTCCGGAGCTTTGCAGTCACATTCACCAAGCCCTCTCACCAATTTGCAGTCAAACTCATGGTGATCCTCTTCACGGTGAGCTGGGTGATGAAACTTCAGAATGACTGGAATCAGACACAGGGAAGGCAGGACCCTAAGATTCGTATCCCATCCATCCATCCGTTTGAAGAGGTTTACCAACCACTGACAGCAAATGTCGTAGCTGATAATTAGCATCTGAAGAGCATGGGCATAAAGCTGAAGGGAGGACGCGAATATGAAATCGGAATTTGTGTATCTGTGGGGGCTGTTATTCGTATATGGTACGCCATTGCATTTGACAACACTCACCGCTCTCCTTTTTCACAATTTCCGACACCAAGCAGGAGGACCATTTCACTCCGGCCACAGCTCACAGCCCCAACTCCCGTAAAGCATAGTCCCTTCAACAACCTTGTATTTTGCTGCACTAACACCGCAAATCCAACACATGTGCTGATCTAATACTTTATCTTAGCATCATTCCAGCAGCAAATACAATTTTTTTCATACCTCTTCTTCATCAATATGCTTCAAAATATAGCTTTCATAGGGTTTTCGTGGAACAAAATAAGCCAAGCCATCACTCAGTCTGGGATCTCTGATCCACGAAGAGACCAATTGATTCTTCAAGCAAAAGTTGAAATCGATGCATAAAACGGGTGCATAGAGATATCTTAGAGATTTGTAAGTTACAGTAGGTTCAACAAAGACTAGAAGAACACACTTACTTTTCTTGTGTAGATGCCTTATCCCATCCTTCAGGAAGGTTGACTCCTGGATGAGGGCATGAAGGGCAAAGTATTCCCAGCTCCCCCGGCTTTGTTGTTGCAATGCCGTTGGGCACATGGCCCTGTCCAGTACGTTTCAACATCTTAAGATGCCACCACTGAATTAGCATTCGCTGAAGTGCTCGATATCGTAAGGCAGGTACGCCAATGCCAGTATTGTTCGTCAGACACTCCAAAACACGGTAATAGTCGGAGGTGCTGCCTTTTCCAACCAACGATAAGAGATGTAAATGTTCGAGAAGCCGGAAGGTGGTACATGTTTTGACAACTTCTTGAGAAGTGGGATAAAAACCTCAACGAAGTAGTTGGACGTGGTCGGGAATGCAGCGCTGACAGTTGCAATACTCAACCACAACGTCGTGGATACCATTCGTATGCATAATTTGTAGCTTCTCATGCGACTGTCATGCCAGGGGACACGGATTACTAAGATGGTTCAATCGAATAACGAGTCCAAGCTTTGATAATGTTGCGTTATGAAAAGTATTATTTTCCCATTTCTACACTTATATTAGATGTCATCCATAGGAAACAAGTTAATGCAACGTACCTGAATTCTATGGAAGGGATTCTGGCAATGTCTACGCACACAACAGCCGCTGTACAGCATGTCCTGCAGGAAGCAATCCCGGCAGCGATATTCACCTTTGCCCCGTTCGCCTGCTTTTTTTCTTCCTCCAATACAATCCACGCACTCATCTTGCGCCACGAAGTCACCCCTCCCATCTGCCCGAAGAAGTTTGTTCAGGTATAAGTCGCGGTACTGTTCAGCCCATATTAGATGAGGCTGTCTCTATAATGCTATTAGTACAGTTCATTCACAAGCTTTCTAAATTGACTCACTGATCGTCTGGACCTCTTCTTTTTCTTACGTCCCAGGGAGGCACCAGCCAGCTCAAAAGGTTCTCTAGCTATCGCTTCATCATACCAGGAACTATCATCGTCCATCCCCAGACTTGTATCATCTTGCGGCGCCCATGAAGAGTCGAAAGCCCAGCTTCGAATCAGTTTTGTAGGTGATTGGTGAGTCTCGAGTAAGCGACCAGTGGTTGACGAAACTCAGCCTTCTCGAGTAATCGCTGAGTGATAGCTGTTACTGTCAACTCGGTAACGCTGTGCGTCGCCCCACTGAATTTGCTTTCGAGTGGCGCGTTTCATAGTTACCAGGAGGGTAGTAAGCGTAAACAATTGCCAACGAGCACATTGTTTGCTACTATTTGACTAATTTGACTAAACCGTTAAAGGTCGGTACAAATGCAAACATTGCAACAGTCACTTCAGTCATCTTCTCATCTTTTCATCTTGCTTCACTCACTTCAGACATCTCTTCAGGCCTCAATCATGAAGAATAAGCATCAAACCGTCCTATCTGCCGGCTTGTCTATGTCTCTGAATAATAAACTTCTCAGGTGAGCCGATCTCTTGTGATAACTATTAAAATATGTTCGATTTGTTCTTCATCTCTGATCAACAACCTTCTATGCCGTCCTTGAATACTCGTAGCCACGGGAATACGAGGAATCGGTATAGAAGGTGTTCGTAAAGATTCGTAAACTTCACACCTTCAGCTTTTCAATATTGACCTTATTTCTTACATATCTGTGTCTCGCTGACTATATCTATGTCGACAGAATAACTTGTGTATCACCTTTTGGTAATCCTGAAAGCTTACCCACATAACTTTCATGGTGAGTCTATTGTCTTCATTGATTTACACTACAAATTAGTTGAAGGATTACCGAGCAGACTTCGAAGAAGTGGATGACCTCAAATGATACTATCTATTCCGGATCATGAGTGCAATAAGTAACTGTATATACATTTGTTGAACATGATGTAGCAGCACACGATGTATACACCAACTCGAATCAAGTGTTCTGACTATTAACTACAACTACATATCTAATCAAAGTCTATCAAAGTTAGATGCGGATATTGTGTACTCAATTATCAAGTCGATCTATCAGTAAGACACATATATCAAGTCGATCTATCAGTAAGACACATATATCAAGTCGATCTATCAGTAAGACACATATATCATATGAGCACACAACGTGTACTCAAAGCCGATCATCACTCGCAGTTCGCATTTAGAAGATCAAAGCAGATAATATCATTCGGAAGTACAAAAAAGCATAACTACATGACTGTTTACACAATTCTCGTCTGAGGTACACCTGCTCGATTGATGATCACGACTTGGCGGGTGTTGTAACTGTTGGTGTAGCCCTCTACTGCTTGATTATAATGTTTATAGCCCTTGTGTTGGGCGCTCAAGTAGCCTTGGGTGATTGGGGAAACGGACAACCTTCGAGAGCATGAGTATAATACAAATTAATGAAAAGAAAACAATTACCAATCGGCGAACACACCAACATTCCCGCCTTTGGTGACGGCATACCACTTCTTCGTGGGTCTACCACCGGAGAGAGTCTGTGCATCAGGTATTTCGTAAGGAGCGATGACTGGATGGATAAACGTGTTAGCGTAGTATTCTGCCATCTCCTGAAGGAACAGGATCTATAACCCATACCGTTAAAAATGAGATTGCGGTATAGCAGCAGACACTTACCGAGGATACAGTTTGAGAGTACGATGGAAGGACCGGCTGAGCCGAGGAGGCAGGAAGCGGATCGTTGACGAGATTCGAAGCAGGAAGCGCCGGCAGAGACTCTGGTAACAATTCATCATCAGATGAATCAGTCGTGATTGAAGATGGCACAGGGGACAATGAATATGAAGACGCCGGCAAGACCGAGGCCTCACCTCCCTTGGAGATAGACGAAGTTGGAGAAGAGGTAGATGTTGGCAAGGAGCGTGGGCCTGTTTCGTCCTCAGAGTCAGAAATGATGATAGGTTCAGTTGTCAACAGCGGCGCATTCACTTCGACCGTGATGACGGTGGTAGTAGTTTTGGTGATCTTCAAGCTGTCCCTGATTTCGATATTGGTTCTGGTAGTTGTTTGGGACGTACCAGGGACTAGCAGCACTATAAATAACACAATATATTAGTTGTCAAAATAAAAGAAAAAAATCAAAGCATACCAGTAGAACTTGTAGGCATTATTGGTGGTGGTGTCAGGGGAAGACTTGGAAGTGAGGTGGGGAAATCGATACCGACACAAGGCGAGTTGCCGAGAAGCAGGTCGAGATTCGACACGAGGGCAAGTACCCTATGTGTCACGGACCTAAAAGAAGTCAACGGGCACTTACCCAAGCGGCGATCAAGCAAGGGGCAGTACCCTAACTCCAACTGGGAATTCTGACATGAGGGGAACTTCCCTACACACCAGCAGAAGGGAAACTGACCTAAAAGAAGTTGATGGGGACTGCCCCAAACAGCGATCAGTATGCTGAGCACGAGGGAAACTGCCCTAGTGCCGGTGGAGCGTTTTTCCCAAGGGCCGTTACCCTTAACAGCATCAAAACTGTTAGTACAAGGGACATCGCCCTAATTTCTCTCGAGTGTTGAACTACTCACCATTTGTTTTTGTAGGTGCAATCAATATAATTCTGTACTATAGGTGAGTTAAACTTATTTTATTTTATATCACGTATGCATGTCTACTTACTACTGACTCAGGGATACTGTCTCGAAACTCGGAAATCCGAGGACAACTGCCCTTGAAGTTCTGCCGTGAGTTTGCCGTTTCATAAACGAGGGCAATTACCCAAGCAGGACATTAGAAAACTTATAACTAAGTATTGAGCCTGTCGAGAGCCACAAACATGACGTATTTTGACATTCTTGATTGCTTGTCTTGTCCTCAAACTACAGCCAGGTTAGTGAATCCAAGCAAAGCTCACTCATGACTGAAACTACTCACTGACAGAAGTATAATAGATGCCGCATCCATCCGCAATCAAAGGGCAATGAAGAACTTTCCTTGATTCACAATGTCCTCAGTACGAATCTGCAGTCTGAGCAGGGATAGGAAAGGATTCTATCAATGAAATCTGTCGCCTTTTTTTCAATTGTTGGCTGGTTAATCTGCCTTCAGACTCAGAGAGAACACAGGCTGAGTTGGACGCTATCGACGACAATCTTCCAAGCTTTGAGTACCCAAAGCCTTCTCAAGACGATCCAGAGGCCTGCAAGAAATATGAAGAATATCAAGAGGTTCTGAGGCTGTGTCACAGGGTGAGTATTTTCCATGACATAACTTCCCTTTCAAAGAGCGCAAGCACATCTGACCACCATTTTCATTGTTTATTCCCACAGCAAGTCACTTGGTACTTGAAGAACCATTACCTCAAAGAAAACGACAGTGCTATGAAGAAAGAT
This sequence comes from Neonothopanus nambi, assembly GCA_003987895.1. Taxonomy (NCBI): domain Eukaryota; kingdom Fungi; phylum Basidiomycota; class Agaricomycetes; order Agaricales; family Omphalotaceae; genus Neonothopanus; species Neonothopanus nambi. The sequence continues at coordinate 4,726 of RCHF01001990.1, read as the reverse complement.
GATGAGCTCAACCCATTCTCTGTGCTTCTGCTGAAACTCACCAATGGCATTTGTTCTGCGAAACCGTGATGAAAGACAGCCAAACTTGTTTGGGCCAAGGAGAACAGCGATGTGATTACGGAGCGCTTTGAAGAGGCGAAAAAGCAGGCTGTGCGGACAGATATGGCAAAGGTCTATCAGGAGGTTGTGTCGACTGAATGGGACAAGCTTTCGAAGGATGAGCAGAAAGAATGGGAGGTTGTCACAAAGAATAATCATGCCGAAGAGGTGAAGGAGTATCAGAACAAGCTTAATGGGCTGGCTTCGACAAAACCAGAGGATTATCAGTGGTAAGTCATCTCTTATTCCAAACACAGGATGAAGCTTTAACTTACGGTGCGTTAGATCCATCAACAATCTCATCCATTTCGTGAAGCCAATCCTTGATGGAATATGCGAACGAACTGGATGGAAATGTTCACTCGTTGCAGGAGGCCCCGAACCAATTGATGGAGGCAGATTGAATATTCTCACGTATGTTCAACTTTCCAATTGTAACTGCTTATACTCATGTACTTTTTTTTTAGTATACACTCAGGAACGACTCGAGGGGACATCATGCAAAACTTTGGGCGTTCAGAATACGTAGTGTGGAAAAAATATCTTTTCCCAAGCATGGCGAGATTCCTACACAAATGTTACAGTGAGTCATCACCATCCTCGTGAGATTTATTCTAAGCAAGTTATTCAGCTGAGGAGGAATGTGAATCCCGTGCTTTGCCAAACAAATTCGAAGAAGAGTTGAACGTGGAGCTTGAAGATGATGAAAATGTTTTTAGCTGGTCTGCTGCAGACGATGGCCCATGACAGAGATCCTGTGCTTCCAAATCTGGATCGAAAACGAACGCACCTACGTCGACCCCATCAAAGGGCCCATCAGATTCTCCTTCTGGTCAATCCTCCTTGCCTCATTCCACTACTCACTTGAAGTCAGCTCCAAAACCTCAAACTACTTCAGCTCCACATGGCGCTACCCTTCCTTCAAAATCGAATGACAAGACAACTCAGCGCAGCCCACGTCCTTTGGATTCATCTAGGCACGAAGCTGTTAGCAAAGAGAATCCCACTCAAAATTCCTCCTCCCATCACAGTGATGATCTCCCTCACTCTCCAAGTATTTCTAGCAGACCCACTGATGATGCTGCTGTGCCAAGCCCTCCTGAAGTTGCTTCCAAAGACTCACCTATGGGCTCTCGACCACCTTCACCGATTCCGAGCCCTGCAGGCACTCCGCAGCTGTTAGTGGGAGAAAATTTAGTGGAGGAAGATTCGGATGACGTATGAGGGTACACTGCCTTGGGAAACTCCACAGCTGATGACAGTGGTTGGAAGATCCCGTCAGAAGCGCGAAATCAGGAGCCAATGGCAAAGGCGCCTGTGACGAAAACCAATGTACCAAAGGCGAAGGGGAGGGCAAAGAGGAAATTGACAACAAGAACAAGCGGGGCAGGAGATGGGCAGGGAGTCATGCCGGTCAGTGGGGAGAACACTTTGACGAAGAAGAGAATGCAGGCAGACGAGACGGAGGAAATTTCGCAGAGAAAGAAGCAGAAGAAAGCAACTGCCGATCTGCCTGCCTCAGCTAGAACATCAACGGTATCCTCTGTTCCATCAGAGCTGCCCATTCTTCCGACCAGCGCACCACAATATGCATCAGCTACATTAGAGCTAGCGGCGACCGTCCCGCATGAGGTGCTAGAACAGTGGAAGGAGATGCTGGATTTGTGGGTGAAGTTTGAGGAGGTGCAGGACTTTCTTTGGTCTCCTAATCTCAGTCCAAATGGGCATCCCATTTGCATCCGCGATTGGATTGCAAGGGCTCGTCGACCTAATTGGAGACCGCAAGTTTGTGATGCAAGGGAAATTGGGAGAAGGTTTTGGGACTGGTGGGAGGCACTACAACCGGAGTGGCACCAAGGGTCGTTCGTCAAACATCACCCACTGTTGGAAGAACCGGTGAATGCAGACTCAGAGGATTGGGAGGTTCTTTGCCGTTCAGGTCCAAATGGAGTGTCTACTGTGGTGGTGGCTCTTGCATTCTGGCTGTATATGGTAGACCGGATGCCAGTGCAGACCGGGTGGGAAAGGAAGGCAAAGTCGGAGGCAAGGGAGGCCATATCTGCTGTGGTACAGGATGTATGTTTTGTATTTGGTCATATACTTCGTGTTTCCTCCTCTTAGCTTTGTAGTATGTACTGAGCTTGTTAGTGTTTATATATTCATAGAGAAGTAGTATTCTTCAGATCTGGAGAATGAAAGGTAAAGTGCAGAATTTCCATATCTCCGGAATCCACAAAATCAAACAATGCCAAACTTTCTCCCGTGTTTGTCACACTGGTATTTGCCGGGAATCGGTTTCTGAAATAAATACTGACAAATTCTACTGTATGACAAAGATTATCTTGCTCTGCCGAGTGCCGAACCAGCCTGACTAAAAAAAACGTCGTCAGATTTCATCCTATTTAAGTGAGACCTAGACCGTTGAGTCCATAATCCAAATCGGGGGTGACAAAAAAAAAAATAAATCATGTGATCTGGGTAACCAAGGCGCCTAAGTGATGCCAGTGACAAGTGTGACAGAGGTGCAATGCGTGACAAGGTAATCTGCAAGTGCTATAGCCCTCTATATATGGTCTAGGGCAACTACCCTCCCTGAAGCATCCCATATGAAGGGTAGTTACCCTTGGTGAAGGTTCAATGCAGCAGATACTGGTGTGATACCTCGAGAGTCTTCCAGCCTTGAAAACTTGTGACGATACTTTGCATGTCGATGGAGTCCTCTGGGACATTGCGAGCTAGAGTGGCATCCAGGTCCTTGATACTCTTCACCACGTCTTCGAATGTGGTGCTTCCCATTCCACATATTTCGATGGATTGACGCAGGAAAGTTGGTTTCGCCGTCCTTCCTCTTTAGTGAGCCATGGTTCTCTTGCTACTGTGCTGGTCACTCACTGAGTTTTTATCCTCACAGGTGGGAGGTCTTTGTTTACTAGAACACCTTGTACAACGAACACCATCTCTTCAAGCCCACTTTTGTTGTTGGATAGTATCCTCCAAGCAGCCGGCGTTCCCGCAAGTGCTATTTGGACCTCGTTTTTCCAGTCTGCATTCTGTTCACGTAATCAGCATTTGTGCAGTTCTCCTCTCTTGCTTAAACACTTGCAGACTTACTTTTGTGAACGTTGCCAGGTGTATCAGAGCAAATTCCGCGTTTATTCTGGTTCTCAACAGCTCATCTAGCAGCTTCTCTGTGGGTGGGTTTCTGTCAGCTTCTGTTGTATTTGTATGACTTAATCTAACTACTTACTGGCAGCAGTCTCGTCATAGAAACGGTAATTCATTGTGAGCCTCGAAATGTGGGTTGTTTGAAGCATTCACTTTCGTTCCTTTTGTCTGCAGTTTTAGTGTGTGCCTTCCTTACGTTTTGGTTTCCATTTCCAGCTGTTTGCTCTCTCTTTGGTTCCCTTCCGATGCATGGTTTTTCTCTTTCCTTTCAGGGTGTAATATGTCTGTGCATTACATCCCGCCCTTTACTTCGTTTTCTTCATCATGCCTTGCCAGTGTTCCTTGCTACCCTTGATTGACTGGCATGTCCTCTCTACCCCCTCACCCTTGCATGGTTTTTCGAGGTCTTTCTTCATTAATAAATCCATTTTTACACAAGTGCTGCTCTCTGTTCTCTGCCTTTTCGCTTGCTCCTGTAGTTGAACCCCCTCCCCTTGCTTCTTTCATATCTCATGACACCCCTTATCTTCGTTTTTCTTTACTTCACCTTCACCAGATGTGAATCCCTCTTCCAGCGTCATGCTCTGCTTTGTTCTATTCCCGAGGTCTGGTCTTCATCCTTGGACTTATCATTATTTGGCCTCTCCTCCATACATACGTTACCATTCATTGTTTCTTTTTTAAGCCTGTGCTTCCTTTGCCTACTTATATCGTTCACTCTGCCCGTCTTTTCCTTACCTCCCTGTTTCTGCTTGCTATGTCTTCTAAGTCTGTAAAGACTGTTCCCACTGCTGCTCGGCCAGTTTCCTCGCATTCTCAGGTGTCTTCCGATGTTAGGTCTGTTGACCAGCTTCCAGTTGACGACGACGCTCTTGCTATGTATGTCCGCGACCCCGTTTCGTCTACCTTTGCTCAATTTCTATATTTTTCAGCAAGAGGCGCATGCTGTCTTCCCCCAAAAAATGTTCTGGCGAGGCCCTGATCAAGTGTGTTTTTTTTTTCCTTTTTTGCTTCTATTATGACATGTTTTAACTGTTACACTAGCTCCTCGTCTCCAAAAAAGCAACATGTTAGTGATATCGATCCTTCACCTGTCCGTAGGTCACACTACCCCAGGGCCTTTCTTTCTCATCTGGGAAAGTGTAACAGAAAGATAATAAAAAAGAAAATGAATTTTAGAAAAAATATTAATAGTTTTTCTGTAATAAAATTAATACTATCCAGGTGAGAAAATGAACTCTTTCTGGCATGGGAAAGTATAAATATTTCCCAGGAAAAAGTGTAAAGATTTTGCACAAAAAATGAAAAAAATTTTTCTCTAGATTTTTTAAAAATTTCAGCTGAGAAACAAAATGCCCGATGTTGCCCACTTTTTTGGTCTCAAGTGGCACATGCATAAAACCTGTTTTTGGACCATCTAGAGTGATTTAGGCTTGTGCCACTCAAGACAAAAAAAGTGGGC
>RCHF01001989.1:0-13808 GCA_003987895.1 Neonothopanus nambi | reverse complement strand
CATGTTGGTGACGCTGCACAGTCCAAGGATCATCTGTTCGATCGAGTATATCAAAACGAGGCGAGTCGATAAGAAATCGATTGGTGCGCACTGCGCTGAACACACTATTGCAGACCAAAGTTGAAACTCAGCGATAGCGGAGTTTAAACTTGGGGTTAGGTGTTAGTGGCTGAGGCATCATTGGGTGGTTCGTAATCTTTCTCACCTCACACCAATATGCCTGAAGGTGAAGAACCTACAGAGCGTAGCTATTCTAAGGATCCAGACGTAGGTTAATCAGTTCAACTTCTATCTATCACTAAATATCAATAGGACTCGGACCTTGAGTCAAGGGAAGACTCTAATCCACCAGGCAAACCTGGCCGGAAGAAAAATCCAAAGTGTGTAATGCCGAATTGTCATTCCCTTCGCTGTCAACAATGCTTACGCCTGGGTCATCCCACTTTCTTTAGCTCTCAAGCTGCACGTCGTGATCAGAATCGTATTGCTCAACGAGAGTTCCGGCTCAGGAAACAACAAAAGGTTCGTCGTCTCATTGTTGTCCTTATATCAACACCTAAAGCAACGAGGTAGATTCGTGATCTCGAAGCTCGCGTAGAGATTCTCTCAGGCGGCAAAGATGAAGCACTCAGTGAAATGAGGAATATACTCAAGGGTAAGCCTCAATCTTGAACTTATATCTTCTTCTGAACAACAAATCCGCCGGCGGAGCACAGATCTTATGCAGGAGAATCAGACTTTGCGAGGTCTCCTTCGTAGTGTTTCTGCGTTCATAGGAGAAGGCGCTGGAGGGTTACTTCCAAAGCTAGGCTGGGAAATGTCAGACTTCAACACTTTTATCAACAGGTCGGAAACGGATACGGCATGGGAAGGGTATCAAAGACGAAAGAAGGCACAAGCCACTGCTGATATCTTGAACCCTGGCCAGAAGCGTTCTTCCACTGATGACGGACCCAATAGCAAGAAAGCACGCACAAGTGATGCCAGTGACAGCGGGTCATACTCTATGCTACTCCCAATGAACAACAGTCCCATTGCCGCCAGTTCTATGTATCCTCCGTCCAGACCTCATGAAGGTGGCACCATGTTCTCAGATATGATGCGTAACGGCAACGGTTCTCCTATGTTCATGCCTTCTTCTACTGCTTCTAGCGGTCCATCTCAATATGCTGGCCCCTCGCCTTCAAACGGCCCTGGATATTCTTCTACGTACATACCGGGCGGCCATATGAACTTAGACTCCACTTTACCGTCCTTGTCGTTTCCTTCATCGTCCTCTGTCCCGGCTGCACAATCGAGGCCAGCAGACCAGGCGTCTTCGGATCAAATTGAAGATGACGACGATCCCAATAAAAATGAAGCTTATAAACTCATTCAGTCAGTATTTTTAAAGACCTCTCCTGCCGTGCCTTTTTGCGATAAATGTCTCTTTAGCTATCACCTAGATAACTTCAAGAGAAACAGCGCTTATTGCTTACCGTCATCATTAAGACCAACTCTAGTACAGAGGTTCGTCCGATATACAAACACAATCTAATAACGACTTCGTACTGACTATCGTATTTACCCAGAACTGTACCACATGGTTTGTCTCTGATTTGTGTATCTCCTCTCTAAGCTGAATATGTACGCAGAGAGCGTCATTGACCGCATTCTTCATCCTGAGTTGCGTGATCGCATGATCCTGCTACGCAGTGCGTTTTCTGTTGTATACCGGAAACTTTGGACTAACCTTGTGTCTGACAGCTCGATTTGACTTGGTCGATTGTCTTTTGGAGTATAGAAATGCAGTGACTATTCATGGAGACGACGTTCTTGCACATAGTAATTGGGAAATTAGTGAGAAATGGCTCCGAAAATACGGGTATGTGCATATGCAGTTTCTTACTCTTGATTTTTCCCTAAATGTTTTTGCGAACAGGTTCCTTGTTGAGCAGGCGACTTTGAACGTCGTGAATCGCTGGCGGCGAGAAAGAGGGGAACCCGAATTGCGCCTGAGTGACATTGCTAGCGCGGAACACACTCCTGGTTCTACTTGATAATATTACTTGTATAACTGGGACAGAAATGACGTTAAGGGTGTTGTATTTCGTGTATTACTATTGTGTTGGTCTAATCTAAGGGGACATATCTAAGTACGCAAAGTTGATTACTTTTTAGAGATTGAAATGAAAGCGAGACTTACTAGCAGCATAAAATTCTACCATGAAGCCTTTTTCACGCCGTTTAACTCCCCCGCCAGTGCCTTTAATCGAAACTGAAACTAAAACCATTATTTTTACTGACGTGAGCGTGAGGGTCTCCTTCGGACAAAGTACCACCTCACCCTGCAGAGAGCGAACTCGCTCATGATTCCTCGACCCCTTCCGCTCTCATGACAGCGATTTTTGACAGTGCCAGGACGAGTATATCTCCCAAACGTATTCAACTGCAGCTGGGCCTGGTGACGGATTTGAGGAGGTAAGGATTGATTGCGAGCCACAAAGAGGTAAGCTCGGCGAGTGACTTCATTCTCGAAGACGCCCCTCCGCGCCTTCATATCACGCAAAACTCTAATGTTTGGCATGACTGCGAATTGAGCAGAAGACAGTGACCGAAAATGGTGAATATGGTCAGTCCTGATGACAAATATGGACATACACTCTCGGCCACGTCCGGACCTTTCTGCTTATTCGTTGAATTCAAACCATCACCAACCGTTACTGGCACTCATTCGAGGAGGCGGCTATGGGTATAAGAGCTTCAGTGAGTAGCAGGAATTATGATGTGTTTCTCCTTTCTGACTATTCTGCCAGCTTTAGGATGATCATACATAGAGCTCTTAGAATTGCCCAGGGCCGGACATTTTTATCGTCCCTTTTCGGAGTCACATTCTTCGCGACCGTCCTAACCGTATCTGCTTCAAACATTTTGCCTTGCCCAGCGAGGCCTGATAAAGGGAGATTCTCTGACAGCGACAAGCAGGATGCTGCTGGCTACCCAAAAGAAGTGATTGTGGTGTCTTCGAAGCGACCGAGGAAGTGGATAGAGGAAAGACATCCATCTGACAATAGAGGCTGAACTATGTCCGTCGGGGAGGGGGAGCATGCTACCACAAACTCTAATATACTTGACACAAAATCATAGTTCAATGTAGTTGAAAGCCCGGCGAGGCCTAAATATATTGAATGTATCGCAACAAGGGTACAAATACACCAGCTAATGTTACACGAGAGCAGTCCACTGTCAAATCAGTCTGAATTGCTCATGAAAGGTCCTCGTCATTTTGCTGGTTACGGTAGTGCTCCTCCTGTTCCGCAGGAGTTCCACTTGCGCGTGCGCTTGAGTGGCCGGACGCGAAGTAAGCGAATGGACACTCACGGCAGGATGTTTTCCTGTATGGGTAAACACCATAGAAAACACAGGAAGTTCCATACAGCTTGGCAAATGAAAACAACTCGGATTGCGACTGCATAGGAGCTTATGGCAGCGGCTCTTGTTACAGGGTCAAGAGTGGGTATAACACTGGTGGAATGTCTGGAAGTAACTCTGAGCTTCGGGCGATACATCACTTCCTAAAGCAAAAGGACTTACTGGATTTCATAAATCAGCTGTTGGTTCAATAGATTACAGTCAGTCGGATGAGAGTCTGGAATATATTTAATTTACTGACCTCCGCTGAGCCAGGACCCTGAATTTTGAGCCGCAGTTGTTGAAGCAAAACAGCTTGAAGAAGTGCTCCGCTTAGACTAACGCCCAACACTTGCCCCGTAGTCCTAAAAAGATATGTGACTGTGATCCGTCAGTCGTTACTATATGGAACAACCACCTCTCGCAGTTGTTACTTACTCCCTGTGGCAACAGCCATGTCCTCTTTCAAGACGCCTGCAATCATAGCCTAAAAGAGAACATAAGTCAGCAGCGTTTCAAACGGACCTGCAACTTCACTTACAATTAACGTGCTGGTGATCAGACTCGCCATGCCAAACCCTTGAGGCACTATATCCACCCATAAATGTATGGGAGATGTATTATCGTCCCAGAAGATGATAAGCACGCTGGCTATTGTGCACAAAAGGGATGACACCAAAGTGAGGGTATAAAGCTTTCCAGTTCGTCGCATGACCCTAAAGAAACATCAACAACAGCTAAAGGGGGTTGGAAACAAATATCATACCATCCGGCAAAGACGCTTCCGCTAGATATAGCAACCTGAAAGCACCCTGAGTCAAGACGTCAGATTGTATAAGAACGACCAACGTACAGAATGCGGCAGTAAATGAAGTCCTTCAAGAGAATAGAAATTAAGTTTAAGTTGACTTTTCTACTCAAACGTGTAAATAGAAGCAACTGACCTGAATCTGCGGCGGAATACAAGCGCACAGCCGAGAAGTACTGTCCACAATTTCCATGAGACTCGGACGAATTATGTCAGAAAAAAAGAAACCCACTAGTGGGATATTATAAAGCTATAACAGGGTCAAAAGATCAGACGACGATGCAAGAGATAACAGACGAGGAACTATACCGTAGAAAATGCAGCCATACTACCGAAAAGGTTCGACATAGAAACAGCTAAAGGTGTCCGCTGAGTGACTAGCCTTAAGGGCATCACCGGATACGGGGCCCAGTGTTTCTCGACTAGAATAAACAAGACACCGAAAACAGCGCTGACGATAAACAAACCAGAAACTATCGGATGCGACCAGGGCATTTCCTCTGTCGATTTCAAGCTAAATCCAAGTAGCAGACAGCCGATAGTGACCACAAGGGTCAATGATCCTAAAAAGTCTATTCGCTGCACTTTCTCGCGCAGGGTCTGGTCTTGCACCTCGTACGGGAGCTGAATATTGACCTTTAGGGTGACCAAAGTGAAACTAAAAAGCATAACGGGTGCCTAGATAGATAAAGTGAGCAGTACAGAAATAATGCGGCATGAACGCTTTACCTGGAACCAGAAAGCGGATCGCCTTGAAACGATGGGTGTGAGTGCGTGGAAACATGCTAGAACAGCAAGGTAGTACCATCCAAAATTGTCATTTATCCAGCCTCCTAAGGGACCGCCAATCCCAGCACCTAGGCCAAATAAGCTGTGACAGATTAGGTGGAAGAAAGCCAAGCTCTGATCACACCAACTTACATGTTGGCCATTCCTTGATATAATCCTCGTTGCTTCCTGGAAGAACTTCAGACAAAATCCTGTCGTCAGAATTTAAAGAGGCTTACAATGGTATGAGATCAGTGACCACGATACTTGATACTATGGAAGGTCATTGGCTGCACAAAAAGACTATAACACTGAAGTTACCTGTCATTACACTGTCCATAAGATCAGTATTGGCGGTCCAAATAAAATTCTTGCAGTTACTTACCCTCCGCCACCCATTCCGGCGACTGCGCGCGCTGCTATGAGCGATTCCATGGAGGGTGCGAAGCCGCAAAATAATGTACCAGAGCCTTAAAGCCTACTCTCAGCAATAGTTATATCTCTGACTCTAAGTTGAACGACATACCAAACAAAGTTAGCGCTAATAACATGGCGCCCTTTCGGCCCAGAATATCAGATAAACGGCCTAGACAAGGTTGAACATCCGCTCAAGTTCATCAGGCATCAGTCATGAGCTTGCACTGACCATATAGTGGCGTGAAACAGCAGACAGATAATAAATACGCTGTTCCTAAGTAGGACGACTGGTTCGCTTTGTTGAAATGGCTGCCGATTGGCGTTAATAAGGTAGCCACTACCGTGCCTTGAGTCGGTGATGTCAGAACTACAATAAGCCCCTAAACAAGCAGAGAACAGAGTTTCTATACCATCGAGAGCGCCTAAGAATACAGCGCTCCACAGTCCTGCAAGAATCCAGCATGTGTCAAGCCTGGAAAACTTGTTTAGGGGAGGAGGGTCGGCATCTTCAGGCTCCGCGAGCGTTGTAGTATCACTAGGAGGTTCATAGTCGGTGGAATTGTAGGAAGGTGGTGCGTCCTCTAATAAAGGTCTCCTCTCCATGAAAGTCGTTCTGCTATCGAGAGCCATCAGAGATGAGGAAATGCGGGTGTTTCGCAGACCAGGTTTTTATAATTTTGGTATCCGTCCAGGTTTTCCACTTCCGCCTGTGACAAATCTGGGAAAAAGATTAGAAAAAAGGAGGTTTAGAGCACGCGCAAGATAATTACTGCAGAAATGCTGGCAGTTAACGAAAGGTTAAGGACATATAAAGAACGTGGAACATATAAGTTGGAATTAGATTTGTGAATTTTGCACATGTCATGCCTCACTGGAAGCAAAAAAATCTGTCAGTTTCCGTATTCATCGGTGGTTGACCTTCGCCGGCCGAAAGAGCGAACCTTCCGTTTGATTCGGTGCGCAATCCATCAAATTGAAAATATTTTGTTCGCAGCGGCCAATTGGCTACTGGCGCATACTTATGTATCCTTTTCACCATAAATCCCTATAGTCTGTGCTATTATCACTAGTAGATCTCAATTCCTCTGTCCGTCGCTCACCTTCAAAATCATCGATGGCGTCGGGTGTCGCCACTAACCAAGTTGGCAGTTCGCCGAGGCAAGGGGCGCTGCAGCTCCTGATACCTCCGTATCAAGATGATGAAAAACCACACCGAATGTTCTATGGTCGGCCAGCGAGCCTCCAGTATGCGCCTGAAGCCCGTGAGTGTCTGTTCTGTCCGGCCCCGACGTCCCAGGCAGTCCCGATGGGTTAGGTATTACCAAGCGAGATAGACCGAGATAAGTTTTCCGTGGCTCAAGGAGGTGCAGGCATCTTGTTTGTGAATGAAACAGGTAAGAAAAATAATGACCGTTAAGACCATCTACGAATGGCAGGAGAGCGCTCAAATAAAACTTTTCCAGGCAGACTACATGGTGGGAGGCCATTGACATGCCCAAGAGTACACGTGTCTTTTCAACTTCGACCTCCTCGGCTGCTGCTTTTTAGTTCATCGGCTCGAAATGGCGTATACGACGATACATATATACCACGGCTCTGGAGCGCTTCTTTTCGAAAGCGAAGGTTAAGGTTCGAGCTAGATATTTGAATGCTAATAAGGCACATATATCTTCGAGCGTATTACCCCGCTGCCGTCTCCACAAAGTTGATTCCGAGCCGGTGTACTTTGTCAGTTCCGTGCTAAGTACCTTGTAAGCCGCGAGTTACAAGTTGGATCTCTATTTGACCTCTCCTTGTACTTGGTTTTCGGTGGGAGGAACAAGTTGTATTTCCGGACTTTTAGGTACACCACCATTCAGTCTTCCGACTAGTACGGCGACCAAGGCCTATAACTCATCATCACTAAGACTGAATATGTATGGTGAGATACCGGGGAGAGAATGCTACGGGTAAGTCGTATAATTCTGATCGGGTATAAAACTGACCATCTGCGTTCGCAACAAGCAGAAATATCTATCAAGAAGTCGAGAATACCGTGAGCATGTGCGGCGAACCTGCGCCACACTCGTCGCAAGTTTCCGATTGCCCAGACAGAAATAATTAGACTCTTAATGCCAAGTGCCGTCAACTCTCTTCAATCTTGTCGTCTGCCGCAATAGCCCTTTCTTCAAACGTTCCCTCTCAACAGTTGCATCGCCGTTTTACGCGGTAAACGCTTGCGCCCCGCATCCTATTAGCCCACGGTAGAGCCTAGGAGCATCCGCTTCATGCCTTTCAGCCAGCTAGCAGTACTAATCGTCAATCCCAGAGCTCGTCAAGCCCAAAGTCTCTGGTGTACTCGTAGGGTTTCATTGGTATGAATCAGTCATTCTCAGCTGACCTTTCGTTTTCTAGATGACGCCCAAATACCATTTTTCTTCCTTTTGGCATTCGCTACTTCTAGTATTTGGTGGAGATCCCATAGGCAGTGGTAAGTAGGAACTCAGGGTTTTGGAAACTAAAGTATGTGATGGGTGTGCCATTTTGTCTCTATTCCTGGATAAAGGACTGCGCGGGCTGCGCGGGAACTGCGTGCACTATTTCATTGTCTTCAAGATCCATATACATGCAATGTCTTTACGCTAGTACAAGTCAAATCCGCAAAACGTTCGACGTTGAGGTTGTGGGGCACTTGTACATACAGACGTCTTCCGACTTTATGTTCTAGTCACGTAACCATGTCGCTTCCATATGTGCAGCTCGTTCTTTTTCCTACGCGTTGTTTCTCTGGCTGAGTTAAAAAATTAAATGGATTCTTTGTGTTAATGTGATTTCAAAAAATATCACTACTTAAGGAAGAGGTCGAGACTGGCTGAGAACTGGGCGAAAACATAAGAGAAGTACACTACAAGTGGCTGAGTAAGCCAAATTAATAGCTTATAGATGGTAATTATACAGCCCTGAGGCTGACCTAGAATTCTCATCCTCGGTACCCTCTGGTGCCTCTGGCACATCAACAGCTCATCCAGCTATGCCTTCACCATCTTTAACTGTCAGCGCTGTACAGGGCTCTCCAGAGATGGACCCCCATAACGGCACTCCAGTCCTTCACAGCCCATCTCATACTTCCAGCCCAGCTCATTCCTGGAAGTCGGTCTTTCGTTTTGGAAACGGTTCCTCGAGAAAACTATCTGTGAATGCATCTTCACTAACACTAGACACGAGTCGAACAACGTTCTCAACTGGCGGACCAATGACACCAAACACCCCGAATGCAACGCTCACACCAGCCTCTCTTTTGTCTGACCAACGATCATCTTACAACTCGTCGAATACGCAGTCTAGTGAATCGAATAGAGCCACTCCTCACCCAACCTCACAAGCCTCATCTATTATACCCTCTCCTTCCGGATTTCTACGTCCTCAGCTTTCTGTTGACGCGCTCTCTCACTCCTCACCCAAACTTCGTACTCGCACAAAGTCGGAGAAGCAACGAGCTGCTCTTTCAAAAGATCCGGCTACAGTTCGTGCTTCAAAGATTCAGACCGCAGACCCCTCACAACCTTCCTTCTCTGTTCCTCCATCTGGTCCCTCTTCGCGCCCGGGTCCACTTTCTCCCAAGTCAGTTGGTGCTTCAGCCACACGATTCATCCGCCGAGTGGCATCTGCACCAAATGCTAAAGGTCTTTTCTCCCTAAACTCACGCTCTACCTCTGCGACTACGAAGAATGGCTTGTTAGCTCCAGTTGAGGCCGTGCCTCCTCTACCGACAGCGAACTCCATAGAGAACGGGACGGATTCCTTGGAAACAATATCTTCTGGCTCTTCTAGAGGGAGGTCATCACGACCGAATCGGCCAAACGGTACGTCCTCTGCTAGTATCACTCAGACTAGAGTGAGCAACGGACAACCAGAGGGACCAGGCAAAATCGCATTCCGTCGGACCTATTCTAGTAACTCTATCAAAGTGCGGCAGGTAGGTTTTTGAACAAGCTTCTCTTCAGAGATAGATTCAAACAGCTTGATAGGTTGAGGTCGGCCCTTCAAGTTTCCTGAAGATCAAGATGCTGGGTAAAGGAGATGTTGGAAAAGTCTACCTTGTTCGAGAAAAGAAGACTGACAAGCTCTTTGCCATGAAAGGTTCGCCCGCATATCCTAGACGATTCGTCACTTGTATTGATCATACTCTCCGCCATTCCCTATTGCAGTCTTATCTAAAAAAGAAATGATAGAGCGCAAAAAGATCAAGCGTGCTCTTACTGAACAAGAAATCCTCGCTACCGCTAACCATCCCTTCATTGTCACACTCTATCACTCCTTCCAATCTGAAGGCTATCTATATTTCTGTATGGAATACTGCATGGGAGGAGAGTTTTTTCGCGCGCTCCAGACCCGTCCAGGAAAATGCCTCCCCGAAGATGGCGCAAGGTTCTATGCTGCGGAGGTGGTGGCCGCATTGGAGTATCTTCATCTCATGGGCTTCATATATCGGGATTTGAAGCCAGAAAGTGAGTTTTCATTCGTTTCAGATCACTTGCCTTTTTATCATACCCTCCTAATTGCAACCGTACGGCGCAAGGATATTTGTGTCCTTGATCGCGCCTACTTAATCGTTTTACTTCCTGAGCGCATTTGAACCTCAAATGAACATCGTGTGCCTTCTTACTGACTGGCTCTTCCACACAGACATCCTCTTGCATCAGTCCGGTCACATAATGCTGTCAGATTTCGATCTGGCAAAACAGTCTGGTGAGCCGGGTGGAGGTGTGCCTGCGATGGTCCAATCGGAACAGAATGGGGTGAGTGCGTCCATGCTGAGAGTTTCATGAGGACTGGCTGCTGTTACTGTGTCTAACCACTCCTCGTACTCGTCGTCTCCCGCTTAATCCTTCCCATTGAATGCCGGCTGATACACGTTTCTTGTTTGTGTCTATCTACTATAGATTCCTCTAATTAACACGATGTCGTGTACGGCTAACTTTCGGACAAATTCGTTCGTGGGTACTGAAGGTTTGTCTTGCATCTTCATCGCTGTTTTACCGCTCTGCCATTTTAGATGTGAGACTGTTGTTGACTTTGGTCCCTTTCCAGAGTACATTGCCCCGGAAGTGGTCGCAGCACAAGGTCATACGGCTGCTGTGGATTGGTGGACACTAGGCATCTTAATATATGAGATGATTGTGCGTGTTCTGGTTTGCGTTTTCATTCGCTTTTTTTGGTCTACCTCAGTCGACTGCTCTCGACCTGAAAATGTATGGCTTATCGTGCTAAGTCCGCACGTCTGCTTAAGCCATGTGCGCTCTACATTGACCAATGGTCGATGCTGACTCGATCAGGCGATGCGTGGAATGAAATATGAAGCAGCAGCGCGATGACACATTTTGCCCTTCCCTTTACTTTTCTTTCTCCTATGATCTCGTCGTGGGTTATTTACTGACGTACAACCTTGCTTCCTTTGCCCTTTCTTTTCTCTCGTTGATTCCATTTACATGACTGGATCTATTTACTTGCACAATTCCAATACGGCTTGGACCTTGGATCATTGGCTACCACTCTACTTTGCGGATCTTGGCTACGGTACCCGATTATGCGATTTCGCTCACTGGGCGGTGTCTCGTGAATTGGTTTCGCTATCAATTTCCTCTGGCTACAAATTCATATCGTGGCATGCTTCCTTTTGGCGCTCGACGTTTAAACGTCTGTACTACCAATTCTTGTACTACAGTATGCAACGACACCTTTCAAGGGTCAAGAACGGACAGACACATTTGCTAATATCCGCATGTTGCCGGTACATTTTCGGGATTCGCCCAAGGTATCAAAGTGAGTGCTTCGCTTTCTTTTTTCAATTGTGTTTTCCTGCGAGTCTCTTTACGATCTCAACTCCTGTCATCGGGGCGTTCTTTCTGGCTTTTTTTTGCCCTTCGGAAATCACTGTCCAGTTGTTTATCCCGCTATTCGGTGCATTTTATTTCTTTCTCTGGTCATTCGTTTTGTCATCGAACGGCCGGTCCATTCATTGCGAATGGAAAGTCCTAGGCATTTTGGATTTCATTAATCGTCTTGACACCCACAACCCAAGTGACAGTGGACTGGTGACAGTGGGTTCTCTGCGGCGCTTGACTTCCATGAATGGGCTGATCCGCGTCCTATCCTCGTTTTGACCCTCCAATAATCTGCGCCCAAGTGACACCTGATACCACCTGGCTTGACGTGATCAGAACCTCTGGTTACCTCGACGCTTCCTCGGTGTTCTTTCCCGGCCGAGAGCTCAATGGATGGGTCTAACGCCGGGTCTCGGAAGCTCACGTTGGGCTGTTGATGATGCTCATTGTCGAGGAGCTCAAGTCTTCGATCAGATTCACTTTTGGGTAGTTGCCACCGAGTGGAGTGTTGATGAAAACTCCGCGAACGACTCCTCATATCAGTGACAAGCTTGCGCAGACTAGGGCTAGACCGGGACTTGATTCGCCGTCTACTCTCATATGTGCCTTGCTGTTGGATGCTAGCACACTATGATTTAGCCTTTTCACGTTCCTTTTCTGCTCTCGTCGTTATCTATCGGCACATTGTCGCCGCACACTTTGTGTCATACCCGCCTTTTACTATACCTTTTACATCTTTTTACTCTTACAACTCCTTGACGCTATTTTTCGCCTCGATCTTGTTCCTGTAACCTGCCATTCATTTGACTAACCTTGTCGCTTTTTTTTCTCAGTGCTTGCAAGGACTGTGTCATGAGGCTTTTGGACAAGAACGAGCGTACCCGATTAGGAAGCCGTAGTGGTGCGAGCGAGGTCAAGCAACACAAGTGGTTTGCCAAAGTAAATTGGGGCCTACTGAGGAACGGGAAACCTCCGGTAAGTGTTTCATCTGCCTGTGATGTGTCGTAGATTTCCGTGTTCTGTTTCTCTCTTTCTCTTTCCTCGGGGCTTCTATCCTATTTTCCGATGGCTCCCGTTACTCTTTTGCTCTCGCAAAACGAGGATCTGGATCTGAACCCTTTTCTTTTCTGGTTCTGCATTTTATTTTCTCGTCACTCGCGTCGGGATGTGGGTGACTTCTGTTCCTTCGCTTGTGGTTTTCCAATCGCCTGAACTGCCTTCCGAGAGCCAGTTTTACCGACCCGGCGCTGGTTTCCGCGGAGGTTTTGCAGCAAAGGTATTGCTCTGGACGTTAGTTTTCTATCTCGTCCATGGATAGCACAAAGGCTTGCTTTCGTCATTTCACATCCATCCCTGACAGGTGGATAATACTTCATTTTTTCTCTGACATTTCATTTCGACTGGATTTTATCCCTGGTTCCATTTTTCGTGATCGACCTCGAGGCGCAGTTCTAGCCTATGCCCTGATCGTCATGTTCTCTGGACTATGTTTTCTCTGTGTTTTCGGTTGGTTCAACTTGTTTATCATTGGTTGAATTGGTTGGTGGTTGGTCCTATATGTTTTGGTCTCGGTGCCAAAGGTACTGGGACGTTCTATTGGATGGTTTGCCGTTACGGCTTGCTCGACGAGGCAGCTTTTTTTCTCCGTCTCATTCATTCCCCATCATCGTCATTTTTCGAGTTAGGCGATAGGTAGATCTGGAGGTCTGGATCTTGCCCTGTGAAAGTCATGTACGTTGGCTGGGACGGCCTACTACGTTGATGCGCCCTGGTTCATTGAAAAACAGCTATGGGCGGCAGTTGAAAGAAGATCTATGATTGTTGACGGGGACATATTTTTTTTCCTTTGATCTGCGTTTCCTTGTTTGTGCACCGTTATGTTTTCGGCTTGGTCGAGTTGTTGTTTACTGACATTTGTGCTACTGTAGATCATTCCTTCATCATCCAACGGGGTGAATGCGGTGAACTTTCGGCATATCAAGGAGTCGCATTCGCTGCACCTGGAAGAGGAAGAGATGCCACCTCCAAGTGCAACTGTAGCGAAGAAAAGCTCGAATTTGTCTGGAGTCGTTTCGCGGGGAAAGGAGGTGGTCGTCGGAGGAGAGAGCGACTTGTTTGGAGGATTCTCTAGTGTTACGTTGCATCATGACGGGGAGACATGATTATAATAATTGATAGAGTATACATGGATGGATTCATAGCTGGATCAGATTGTTCTAAGGATGTGGCATGGGGATTGACCTCGGCGCCTCGGTGTGGGAGAATGGCCCAAAAAGGGAACTACGGATCTCAGATCTATCCAGGCAGATCTCTGATCTTCTTAATTTGGAAATTACGTACATCCGGAGAGAATGCTTTCTCCACCGTCGAATTGGCAAAAAAAAGTTTTTATATCATCCCCCAGCTGTATGCGCAACTTGCCCAACGATGGCTGATCTCTATCCTCCATACCCACGTCCCTTTCCTCCTCAGCAGGACGACCACGACGCCCACGACCCCCAGCACGACCACAAGGATAGCTCGCCCCCAAAGAACGAGAGCAAGCCTCAAGCTACCTTTCT
>RCHF01001986.1:0-24332 GCA_003987895.1 Neonothopanus nambi | reverse complement strand
AGAGATAGAGTCAATGATATACCATTTGTATATTTCACTGCAGTATAGTCATTAAATATCTGCAGAGTAGTATCTGGAGCAAAGGAAGAGAGAGGGGACCCTGTTGTAGGGTCCAAAGCTGATGCCATTATGGAGGGTTCAGATGAATATCTACCCAATGCTAGATGTAATTTATATCTCTCAGCTCTCAGAAGCATCATCAAACACAAGTTGCAATTAATAGATTTTCAAATATAGATGGACATGATATCAAGATCATGATGCTGAAGATGTCAGTAGCAAAAAGTAATGGCACAAGAATATTCAGATCAGCACATTGTTTTGTGTATGGTACATTCTAGCATAATAATTCAGCAGTGGTGGCACTGGTTTGTTCTTGGGCTTGAGGCTCAAGCCATCTTCAACTAACTTGAAGACTGTTCTTGGATTTCAACTGTGTTTTGGCTTCTCAGTTAAGATATTTTGGCTTGAAGGTTTTAGTATAATCAGATACATGTTGATGGCCACTTGCACATCATGACTGTAGATGTCATGATCCATAATAACTAGTAAATTTCTCCAAGGTCTCTCTACCTCAAACCTAAAGCTGACTCAAAGCAAGACAATTTTTGTCACCATGTCCTACAATATATGATCAGTATTAGTCCAAAATTTCTGCCACTACTATGTATAAGTACACATAGACAGTGGAGTCCAACATTATGTTAAAGCATCAATCACATCACTGTCATGTCCGTGATCTGCCTCGCCGTGGGAATCGGAATTTGAAGCTTTGGATTCTGCCATGCATAGCCCCCCTTCCGAGTCTCCTTTCTGGATATTTATGTGACGCAGTAGGTCCGTCAACAGCTGACCTGAGGCCGGCTTTATTGTTGCTCAAGTATCTCAGTGATCTCACGGTTTTTCCTGTGCTTGTTTCACCGTGGCTATAGTTCGCGTCTCTAGTGCGATTAGTTCATTCAAACTCCATACTTCGACATTTTACACCCATTCGTATGACTAAAAATCTCATTCTAGTTACTGGGGCCACTGGAAGGCAGGGCAGATCCCTAATTGATGCACTCAGTCCAACGGTCCTGGGCGAGGAGTCTGGGACCTCTCCAGGGGCGCCGTATGAAGGATTTCATATACTAGCTTTGACACGCAAAGCATCGTCACCTTCTGCGAAATCGTTGGCTCAAAAAAGCCATGTAACCACCGTTGAAGGTAATTTGGACTCCGAAGCTTCAATACGCAAGATCTTCGAAGATGCCAGATCGCAGGGAGGCATCTGGGGCGTATTCTGTGTTCTCGCTTTTCCTGGACTAGGTGCGAATGCTGATGGAGAGGAAGCTCAGGGAAAGGTATGGTATTCTACTTACAAGTGCTTTAAGTTGACACAATCTTGAACCGTTCTAAGATGATGGCGAACCTTGCTCTGGAATTCGGCGTCTCTGCGTTTGTTTTTTCCTCTGCTGAGAGAGGCGGTGAAAGAGATGATGATAAAGCTGTGCTGGACCGGCTTGCCAAAGTGAGAATTGAGCGACACATTCGTGATCTAGGTGTACAAGGACTTCCTTGGATGTACGTTGCCATTCATTTATCTTCCACTGTCGGTTTCGGGGATACTGCTGATTCTGTTCCCCGTCTACCAGAATCCTCCGCCCTGGTTTCTTCATGGAAAATTACGAGGGAACGATCGGCTCTATTACAGTTTCTGTGTTGAAAGCCGGACTGAAACCTACGACAACGGTTCAACTGATTGTAAGTAATGAATTTCTGGTATCATTATATCAGTGCTGGGATGAACACGCAACTAGGCTGTGGATGATATAGGTCGTGTTGCTGCGGGTGTTTTCAAGGTAATTCATCATTCTCTCTTCGTGATCACATCCATCTCTGACCCGGGATACTGCTCTTTTCTCCCATGGCACCTATAGGACCCGAAATCCTTCCATCAACAGATCCTATGTGTAGTAGGAGAGCGCCGCACAATGAGCGAACAAGAAGAATCATACAAGCGTGTAACTGGACGCTCTATGACTTCAATACCCAGCTTTATTGCTCGGGCGCTTATATCAATCAACGGACACATTAAAGGCTTGTAAGTATTTTTTCTTTTGCTTTGTTATACTTCTACATATATAAGAATGTGTTTTATTAGAATCGAAGCCATTGAACGTGTTCATCAAATTCAAGTTGAAGGCGCAGCCTCAGATCACGTCGCGGCAGCCAGAAAAGCATATCCTACTTTGCAAAGTTTCGAGGACTGGGCTCGACAGAAAGGATCGAGAACTTCCGAAAGACAGAGCGGCTGGAATGAGGTGTCTCTCGTCAAACTGGTTCTTGGGAAACAGTGATTCTTTATGGTTTGTTTCGATCGTGCCGTCTTGATACTGTAACCTATATAGAAGCTATGAAATTCGAAGGCGAGGGACATTAATCATGGACCGTTTGATGAACCGATGAAAGAGTTGTATTGGAAACATGGCGGTACAGTAGTCATAGTAGCAAAAAAGAAATCCTAGAGACTCGAGGCTCGAGGCTACAACTGAAGTGGCTACACAATGAGTAAAACTCCTGCATGAGTGTCTCTTGGAGGCCACAATAACACAGCATGAGTGCAGAGCTGAACAATATAACAAAAAGAGGTTCAAGCAAGCTGTAGCCCAATTATCAACCAGGCATACTTATTTACTGTAACCACACTAGGAATTGAACTGTAATGTACTCAAGTCCTGAGCAGTTGCCAAATCAGGTGAATTGACTGCCAAGCTGCGTAAATTCATCATCATTTGAGCAGCCTTTCCAAAAAAAAAATGTTGAGCAATCTACATTTATATCTCTATTGCTGCAACTTACTGCTACACAAGCAACAACATTTGAGGGCCTGGAGATTTGTTATCAAAGTTTTATGGCATACTAAGCAGCATTTAAGTAGTACTCACACAATCAACAATGCACCTAGAAAGTCCCGGCCAAATATGAAAATGAGAAGATTTGCTAGAAGTAATGCTCAATAGCAATTATGTGTCAGGATATGAATAGGTGTGAATGGGCATTGTGATACATACAAAACATAATGAAAAAATAAGCTATGGAGTCTTGAGCTAGAACTTGCAGCCTATAAAAATGTAGTGAGACTAATAAAATACTAGAATTTAAAGGCAGCTACGTTGGAACTTTTTGATCTTCAGAAAATACCTTGCACAATACCATGACAAATAAGATAGCTGAGCATTGATAATAGTAGAATATATATCAGAATCCAAGATCTTGAGTTTAGTTCAGCCCCACTAACACTCAAAGATAACAGGTGGCACCCTGTGAAGGTTAAGTAATTGAGAAGTGCTAGAACACAGTACTAGCTGAAGGCTTACCAGCTAGGCCAGACAGGCCCATGAGCATTGTAAATGCAGCCTGTAAAGAATGTTCCACCAGAAGTACCTTGAAAGAACTCAGCAAGCCTTCCAACTTCAATATTGTAAGTGGCTTACTGGTGGTTCTGTGGGTAACAACCACTGATATAATGAACCAAGCTATCATTTCACCTGTTGTATCTCAGCTTTCAGGCTTTTTGCATGCCTGAACAACCTCACCAGAAAAGAAGCCAAGAAGTAAACATTTGATGCTCTGGGATCACTGAATAAGATGAAAAAAGGGCCAAAGAGAAGCTACACACATGCCTTTTTGTTATGGTCTGCCAATTTTCAATTTTGAGTTGCATAAAATTGGAATATAACTTTTAAAGAACCCACAAATTGCAACTGTCCTTACAATCAAAATCAACTCAACAGTTCCTAGAGCAATTAGGGAAGGCCTGGAACATGTAATTGGCACCAGAATTTGATGATACACCAACGGATATCATACCATGCAGTAAATTTGGCAACAAATGTACACCTGTAAAAAAGGATGGTTCTTAAGAAGAATATACTATCAAGAGATAATGAGACTTACAAGTCAGAAGAAGTATTGTAGAAATTCATATCTAGCATCAGAAAACTTAAGTTGTGAAATGAAAAAAATGAAATTGAAGATAATTACATATTCCATCAAAGCTATTAGTTTTTCTAGTTAGCAGTTTAAACCTCTTTGTAGAATATTTAATGCCTTACAAGAGCATAGGTGGCACAACATAACGATTGATGAGGAACAAAAACTTGGGCAATCTCCAGGATAGCCTGTGCAGATACTTAGTGGATGTCTTGAAAGAAAATGAAACTTAAACAAGCACGTCCATATGCTTAGAATCTGCAATCCTGAATCAGCCAAAAGCACTTTAGGCTGCACAGATTAGTCTACCTCTTTGTTGAGAGTCAAAGCATAATCATAGAGCATGAGAGTCTATACCAGTGCTTTGGTTGGTGGGTCATGAAAAGCTGCTGAAAGTGAGGCATAAACTTGCCAGAAAAGCAACTAGTAATTCAAAGCATCAGATTGATATATTGCAATAGAGWTAGAGTCAATGATATACCATTTGTATATTTCACTGCAGTATAGTCATTGAATATCTGCAGAGTAGTATCTGGAGCAAAGGAAGAGAGAGGGGATCCTGTTGTAGGGTCCAAAGCTGATGCCATTATGGAGGGTTCAGATGAATATCTACCCAATGCTAGATGTAATTTATATCTCTCAGCTCTCAGAAACATCATCAAACACAAGTTGCAATTAATAGATTTTCAAATATAGATGGGCATCATATCAAGATCATGATGCTGAAGATGTCGGCAGCAAAAAGTAATGGTACAAGAATATTCAGATCAGCACATTGTTTTGTGTATGGTACATTCTAGCATAATAATTCAGCAGTGGTGACACTAGTTTGTTCTTGGGCTCAAGCCATCTTCAACTAACTTGAAGACTGTTCTTGGGTTTCAACTGTGTTTTGGCTTCTCAGTTAAGATATTTCGACTTGAAGGTTTTAGTATAATCAGATATATGTTGATGGCTGCTTGCACATCATGGCTGTGGGCAATCATGTCATGATCCATAATGATTATGATGTTTACAAAGATGCTCACTCATACTAGCCTCTATGTAACTAGTAAATTTCTCCAAGGTCTCTCTACCTCAAACCTGAGGGACTCAAAGCAAGACAATTTTTGTCACCATGTCCTACAATATATGATCGGTATTAGTCCAAAATTTCTGCCACTACTATGTATAAGTACACATAGACAGTGGAGTCCAACATTATGTTAAAGCATCAATCACATCACCGTCATGTCCGTGATCTGCCTCGCCGTGGGAATCGGAATTTGAAGCTTTGGATTCTGCCATGCATAGCCCCCCTTCCGAGTCTTCTTTCTGGATATTTATGTGACGCAGTAGGTCCGTCAACAGCTGACCTGAGGCCGGCTTTATTGTTGCTCAAGTATCTCAGTGATCTCACGGTTTTTCCTGTGCTTGTTTCACCGTGGCTATAGTTGGCGTCTCTAGTGCAATTAGTTCATTCAAACTCCATACTTCGACATTTTACACCCATTCGTATGACTAAAAATCTCATTCTAGTTACTGGGGCCACCGGAAGGCAGGGCAGATCCCTAATTGATGCACTCAGTCCAACGGTCCCGGGCGAGGAGCCTGGGACTTCTCCAGGGGCGCCCTATGAAGGATTTCATATACTAGCCTTGACACGCAAAGCATCGTCACCTTCTGCGAAATCGTTGGCTCAAAAAAGCCATGTAACCACCGTTGAAGGTAATTTGGACTCTGAAGCTTCAATACGCAAGATCTTCGAAGATGCCAGATCGCAGGGAGGCATCTGGGGCGTATTCTGTGTTCTCGCTTTTCCCGGACTAGGTGCGAATGCTGATGGAGAGGAAGCTCAGGGAAAGGTATGGTATTCTACTTACAAATGCTTTAAGTTGACACAACTCTGAACCTTTCTAAGATGATGGCGAACCTTGCTCTGGAATTTGGCGTCTCTGCGTTCATTTTTTCCTCTGCTGAGAGAGGCGGCGAAAGAGATGATGATAAAGCTGTGCTGGACCGGCTTGCCAAAGTGAAAATTGAGCGGCATATTCGCGATCTAGGTGTACAAGGACTTCCTTGGATGTACGTTGCCATTCATTTATCTTCCACTGTCGGTTTCGAGGATACTGCTGATTCTGTTTCCCGTCTACCAGAATCCTTCGCCCTGGTTTCTTCATGGAAAATTACGAGGGAACGATCGGCTCTATTACAGTTTCTGTGTTGAAAGCCGGACTGAAACCTACGACAACGGTTCAACTGATCGTAAGTAACGAATTTCTGGTATCATTATATCAGTGCTGGAATGAACACGCAACTAGGCTGTGGATGATATAGGTCGTGTTGCTGCGGGTGTTTTCAAGGTAATTCATCATTCTCTCTTCGTGATCACATCCATCTCTGACCCGGGATACTGACCTTTTCTCCCATGGCACCTATAGGACCCGAAATCCTTCCATCAACAGATCTTATGTGTGGTAGGAGAGCGCTGCACAATGAGCGAACAAGAAGAATCGTACAAGCGTGTAACTGGACGCTCTATTCCTTCAATACCCAGTTCGATTGCTCGGGCGCTTATATCAATCAACGGACACACTAAAGGCTTGTAAGTATTTCCCTTTCACTTTGTTATACCTCTACGTATATGAGATTAAGTTCAAGTGGGTTTTATTAGAATTGAAGACATTGAACGCGTTCATAGCATTCAAGTGGAAGGCGCGGCCCCAGATCATGAGACTCAGGTTGCGGCAGCCAGAAAAGCATATCCTGCTTTACAAAATTTCGAGAACTGGGCTCGACAGAAAACATCGAGGACCTCTGAAAGACAGAGGGGCTGGAACAAGGTGTCTCTCGTCAAATTAGCTACCGGGAAACAGTGACTCTTCATGATTTGTTTTGCTCGTACCATCCTAATACTGTAACCTGTATACGAGCTGTAAAATTAGAAGGCGAAGGACATTATGATCATGGACCGTTTGATAAACCGATGAAAGAATTGTATTGAAAACATGATGGTACAGTATTAGTAGCAAAAAAAAAAGAAATCTCAGAGACTCGAGGCTCGAGGCTACAGCTGAAAAAGTTTAACACGATGGATTGAACATGAAGCCTACTGAATCAAGATGGACGAGCGTTGGCCTGAGAGGGCCGAGGCATCCAGAACAAGTGCGGTACCTTTGTTAATGAAATGCCCCGATGGTGTCTCTTCCAGTTCCAGAGTCAAGAGCGCGGTGCGGCGCGCGAGATGCTCATCTCCTGGGTCGGCCAATAAAGCATGGTGTGTACATTGTCCTAGCTCCACCAAGTCCACCAACTTATCATATCTGAAATCTTTATGAAAGTACTCCTCAACGGTCATGCTCCTTCCACCGATGATGACCACATGAATTTGATCTTCAGGAATATCGGAGAGGGAGATATCAGCGAAGCCTGGATTGTCAAGCAAGCTTGTACAGAACATGATTCTAGTGTCCCCCATTAGACCCTGAGTGACAGCTTGAGATTGCGACTGCCTTCGAGAGAGATCTTTCCAAAGTCGAAACCTTTCCACCCTGGACGTTATCCTCGTACCAGTATTTCTGATGAACTTGGGCGAGCAGGTGGCTTCGAGCAGATCGATGCCAATGGCAGGATCAGACCCAGCAATTCGAGGAAGTGCCGAATCTTTCCTCTCAGAGGCTGGATTACATCCCCAATCCGTACCAACTTGCCAAGCTTTGTATCTCGCGGATAAGCCATCTACGGTTGCCCATCAGGCTCAGGCCAGGTTTCGGTTTCAAGGTCTGAACTCGAAGCTTGTCCATCTGAGCCGAGCAGCTGTCAAGTTGGATTATATACATATGATCACTGCCGCAGATTGAATAAAAGTATGTGACCTAATCCGCCGGCGGCTCGGCATCATCATTGCTTGCTGCCTCTTAGGACTCTACTGAGGAGGCTGTAACTCGGATGCCACAGATACTAGCCACTAAGCGGAATGCTACTATTGTAAGAGCCGGAACGACTTTGCCATATACCAGCCTTGGGATACTTACGATATGAGGCCCTAACTTGAATATATAAGCTCAGCCTCGATGTCAAGTCGAGGCATCGGTATGGTAGTACTAACCTTGATTACCAGCAGATGACTCGGAACGACTTTGCCATATACCAGCCTTGGGATACTTATGATATGAGGCCCTAACTTGAATATATAAGCTCAGCCTCRATGTCGAGTCGAGGCATTGGTATGGTAGTACTAACCTTGATTACCAGCAGATGACTCGGAACGACTTTGCCATATACCAGCCTTGGGATACTTACGATATGAGGCCCTAACTTGAATATATAAGCTCAGCCTCGATGTCGAGTCGAGGCATCGGTATGGTAGTACTAACCTTGATTACCAGCAGATGACTCGGATAATGCATTTTGTCTCCCAGTTATGGGAACTTTTACATGGTGTCATTTCGTGGACCAAACTTGAACCCCAACACCTTTTCTTGAGTGTGAAGACCCTAAATCAGAGCTATAAGACTAGAGGGGTTCAGTAGTGTGGTCCTTGTATTCAAACCCGCCTGACTGGCCGCAGCATTCTGTAAACTCATCTGATCTTACTACTCTGAGTCGGATTCATGGAGTCTGACTCTGAAGCTGAAATCACCAGGATCCTACAGCCTGCATCTGACACTTTTGAGTCCGAGGATGGTGAACCTCAAGGCAGTGAGCACGATCGTGACTCGGAGTCGGACGGTACAGTGGATAATGCCGCCAGTACGAGTGTACATATAGTACGTCGTAACGAGAATCGTAACTGGCGTGGTAACAATCAGTACAAAGGTCGTCGTGAGTGCAAGAATAACTCCTAACTTGAAACTTCTGATATTGACTCTGAACTCGGATACCTCTTCAGCTGATATCGACGATCAACGCGTGAAAGATGCACTTTTGGAATACCATCGACGGAACATCACCAATAAGCACACAAACGTTTCGATTCCGACTGTTCTGGCGCCTTTCTCAAACGCTTTGAATCGAGCTCTTCTGGGAATTCCTAAGTTCATATATCAGTACATAGATGATAACAGAACACATAATTCAACAAACATAGATGATCGGCACGACAAGCTCCAGTGCGACCTTGCGCTCCTCAATATCTGTGCGAGATAGATGACCAGCCTTTCCGAGATGAACGAAAAACTCTTCCAGCGAACTCTCGAAGTTGACTGCAGTGACATCAATTGAGTAGGACTTCTTTCCTGAAATAGTGTTATAAAGTCGGCTAGCCCTAACAATCCGAAGGCATTAGTAACCATAAACAATCCATTACATAGACTCACGGAGAGAAGTCGACTTTTACATCTTCAGAGTGTCTGTGTAAAAGGTGATTGCATATACGTTTTTCTGAGCTGGGAGATGAGGTTGCCCAAAGCGTCCCGCACAAGGTTACTGGATTTATATCGGCCTGTAAATGGCCTTAATCCTGACTGCGGAACAAGAACGAAGAGAGTAAGCTACAGTGAAAGGTTGACGAGCGAGTATAGCACACCTTCTCAGCCTTGCCTTTATCATTGATAAGGGCGAGACCCATATCGACCTGTATTACTTCCGACTTTACCATCTTCCGCATCTGGGACTTGCGCTCGTTGATTTCACTAGCTTTGCGAAGACTCTGATCCTGTTTTGAGTTCAGTTGATTCAGTCGGTGCTGCGAGGCAGTCTTTTCGTGCTCAACTGCGCGCTCTGAGAGTTCTGAAACTCTTGTTGTATTTTCTGGCACAATATCTTGACACGATGTGACATAGCTGAAAGCACAGAACATACCAGAGCCCGGAATATCGCCATTATCCATACAAGGGCCACAGTATGGCTGGCGAAGAAAAGGAAAATAGGCACTACAGTGTTTGCACGCCGGTTGGTCCTATGAATATTTTAACACCAGAGGCCTCACCAAAGATAGAACTGCTGCTTACCAGAACCTTGTTTCCCTTGATCTCAGAAAAGCCAGGATTGGCTGTTAGCTTTCGACACTTCGAGCACTGTTGACCTTCAGGGAGGCCTGTGAACTCAATGGTGCAGCCAGGACACCTGGCCATGAAAAAGAGAGGGTGAAAAAGTTGAAGAAATAGCATTGTTGGCGAGGAATTATGTAGGTACAAGGGTGCGGATATAACTTAAAAATCTGTAACAGGGCAGTCAGCAAAGCGAATAGAATATTGTTCGAGTAACTGACAACTACAGGACGGAACTCCTCGAAGATATGTCTATCAAATACTTCGAAAACATAAGGAGAAAACATGCAGAGTTGTGGCAATAGCTTCTAGCGTAGACATACAGATACAGAGAAGAGAAGAATTGAGACAGTACTAGCACCGTGTCAGTGGGTGTTCTAGAGGGCACCAAGGTGAACGTAAGGTACAACTCGTACGACACTTTATATAGAATTACTAATACCTGGTCTCTTCCGAGCTACCACGTGTGGCTGTGTCAGTGAGCCGACCACTTGGACCCGATGAAGTCCATGAAGCCTTTGAACCGAAACTTGAAACCTGGCCTGAGCCTGAGGCCTGAGTACCTGAGGCCTGATGGGCAACCGTAGCCATCTATGAAGGAGCACTGCTACGTCATGGTGGACTGTCGGCGGAAGTGTCGAGAGTGTGATTAAGGAATAGGGTTGAGATTCTCCTTCGCCCAGACGTTTGAACGTTGAACGCAGCTGCGTCTTACCGGAGAAAGGTATGAATCTCTTCCAAAAGCTGCCATCTCTAAGTATGTAGTAGAGTCTAGAGAACTGTGGTGATGCCACGTTTGAAGGTATGTACTGTCACTACATCTAATCATTTCAACAGTCTAATCATCTCGATATGCTTCAGATCACTTCCACTATTCTAAAGAAAGTTTGAGTTTCAAGCTGTCTCTTGTGGCACTTGAATTTCCTCATCTCGGCCATGAATCTGAGCGAAGTTCTTCAACCTGCAGACTGCGTCGCTGAATTTGGTCCTCTGATCCTGAAATCGGGCACGGATATCTGTGATGGCTAACTTCGAGGTGGAAGCAGTCAGATCGGGGGTACTAGTAGCCTCCCTGGGTTCGTTCGCTCTCCTCGCTGAATCTGAAAGTAATGTGATATCAAAGCCTCGCTCCTTCGTAATTGCACGCTCTGGGCAATACCGCCAGGCTCTCGTTAGTGATGAGTGGCTTTGAGCGATAGGAATACTTCAGTATTCTTTTCCCTTACTGCCATACCCTCGAGATGGTCTTATCTCTTGCAATAGTCTTCCCCCTGTTCCCCCCGACCTCCATACCCTCGAGATGGTATTGTCTTTTCATGACAGTTCTGTTTTGTTCCGAGTGCTCGATGTATCAGTGTAGACGAGAAATTACTGGTATTAGCTTATACAGAACGCCCCAGTACATGAGATACTAGTAAATATTCTGGCTCCGCCCGCTTGCATCCTATTCTTATGAGACGTAGATGTGCCATGTACTGCAGCGCATTCGCGAGTTTGGGCGCCTGTTGGGCGTCTGAACTCGATCTAATCTTATCAAGGGCCACCGGCTATAGATACGCGATAAGATATCAAATTCAAAATTTCTTTGCTCTCGACTGCCATCTTGGTCTGACTCAATAGTTGAGACTTGGTACGTTCTTTTCGACAGATTGAATAGATTTGAAGCTTATACTATATTCTTGTAGTGGGTATATTTCTCTGCTTGAAGCAAGGTACGGATCCCATCGATCATAGCAAGCATGGCTAAAACTCGCCTTTAGCTCAGGAAATGCTTGTCTTGACAGGGTCATCATCTGTTTCGAAGCAGAAAAGAGATATTCTGCTGAAAAACATCCAGATACCATGTCCGTCTATCACTTCCGTAGACGGGGTTTGGGTCCACATAGTAAAATGCACATCCAAAAATGCCGAGGCTGAGCTCTCCGATCCGCTTTCACCATCACGAAAAGTTCTGGAGAATCTATTGGACTACGGGGATAACACAACGCTTCCTAGCACTCTAGAGGGTATCAAAAATGCTCAGAAAAATGTGGTCTACGTGCTACCGAGACTGGGATCTATCTCGCCTTGGTCAAGCAAAGCTACGGATATTTCGGCCATCTGCAATCTATCGGGACAAGTTGAACGTATAGAGCGAGGGATAGCTTATATCTTCAACACTTCCGACTCCTCCATTCTCACCTCCGAAATAATATCCACATTTTCCCACTTCATCCACGACCGCATGACACAAAACATCTGCCTGTCGCTCCCGAGCGAAGACTCGCTCTTCTCTCGTGCACCCCCGCGTCCTCTTCGCACCGTCGACATCACCTCCTCGTCTGCCAAATCCGCTGAAGAGATTTTCACCGAGGCCAACAAAGACCTCGGTCTCGCCCTCTCCTCAGACGAAATCGCCTACCTTGTCTCAGCATTCATTTCTGGGCACAACCCAATCAACCGTAACCCGACTGACGCAGAACTGTTCATGTTCGCTCAAGTCAACTCGGAACACTGCAGACACAAAATTTTCAACGCGAAATGGACGCTAAACTCCACGGAGCAAGATCTCTCGCTCTTCCAGATGATAAGAAATACCGAGCGTCTAGCGGGCGCTAACACCATCTCAGCTTACTCTGACAATGCTGCTGTCTTTGAAGGGCTTGACTCCCCTCGCTTCAGCGTCTCAAAAGCCAATGAGCCTGGCCGTCCCTTCCAACATGTCTACCAAACCTCCCTCTCCCCCGAACCCACGCCTATTCTCATCAAAGTCGAGACACACAACCACCCTACAGGCGTCTCACCCTACCCAGGCGCTGCAACAGGCTCTGGTGGTGAAATCCGAGACGAGGGTGCCACAGGCCGCGGCTCAAAGCCCAAAGCAGGTCTCGCGGGATACACCACCTCCAACCTCCTCATCCCGGGGTACACCCAGCCCTGGGAAGAAGATTTCGGCAAACCAGTACACATAGCCAGTGCGCTGGATATCATGCTCGAAGCTCCCCTGGGCGCGAGCGCGTTCAATAATGAATTTGGGAGGCCCGCCCTTGCGGGGTATTTCAGGACTTTTTGCGAGCGTGTTCCAGTGGATGGGAAGGAAAAGGAGATTAGGGGGTATCATAAGCCTATTATGATTGCTGGTGGTTACGGTACCGTTCGTCCGGTTTTCGCGAAGAAGATGCGGATTACGCCTGGGGCGAAGATTGTTGTGCTTGGTGGGCCGGGGATGCTTATCGGACTTGGAGGAGGAGCGGCGTCGAGTCAGGTTTCTGGTGCGAGCTCTGCAGAGTTAGACTTTGCGTCTGTACAGAGGGATAATGCTGAGATGCAAAGGAGGTGTCAGCAGGTCATCGATGCGTGTGTTGGGGGTGGCGAGAATGAGAACCCTATTGAGAGTATTCATGACGTCGGCGCTGGTGGATTATCCAACGCCTTACCTGAACTAGTCCATGACTCAGGACTCGGAGCGACGTTCGAGATCCGGGACGTACTAGTGGCTGACCACTCGATGTCGCCTATGGAGATCTGGTGCAATGAATCCCAGGAGCGATACGTCCTAGCGATATCTCCCTCGAAGCTCGCAGCATTCGAGGAGATATGCAAACGGGAAAGATGTCCGTTCGCCGTCGTTGGTGTAGCTACGAAGAAAGAAGAGTTGGTGGTTACAGATAGACTTCTCGGGGACGAAGTTATCCGTCTGGACATGGAGGTTTTGTTTGGGAAGCCGCCCAGGATGGGGAGGAAAGATTCTACACGTACATGGGGCAGTGAAGATTCGTTCGATACGATGAATCTAACCAAATATCTCCCTACATCACCCTCTTCCTCGCTGTCAACAGCAGACCTATTGGAAGAAGCTACATCCCGAATCCTCCGCCTCCCTTCCGTTGCCTCCAAATCCTTCCTCATTACCATTGGCGATAGAACCATCACAGGCCTCGTCACACGAGACCAAATGGTCGGTCCATATCAAGTCCCTGTCTCTGACGTAGCCGTCACACGTTCTTCCTACGGATTCTCTGTGCTCGCAGGTGAAGCTATGGCCATGGGCGAGCGTACGCCACTTGCCCTCGTCAGTCCAGCGGCGTCAGCAAGGATAGCTGTAGGCGAGGCACTGACAAACCTCGCTGCGGCGTACATCGGTGGGTTGGGGCTGGGAAGGGGGGAGAGGGGATGGGGTTGTATGAGGCTGTTAAAGCTGTTGGAATGGAGCTTTGTCCGGCGTTGGGAGTGGGGATCCCGGTGGGGAAGGATTCGATGTCTATGTCCATGAAGTGGAGGGGAGGAGAGAAGGAGAAAAGTGTCAGTTCGCCCCTTTCGCTGATAATTACGGCGTTTGGGAGTGTGCAGGACGTACGGAGGACTTGGACTCCTGAGTTGAGGGGTAGTGTTGGGGAGGGTACGGTGTTGGTTTTGTTGGATTTGGCGGGAGGTAAACAGCGGATAGGAGGCTCGGCCCTGGCACAGGTGTTCAGAGAGATTGGGAAAGATGCACCCGATGTGGATGATGCGTCTGTGTTGAAGGCTTTCTTCAATGCTACACAAAGCATACGAGCGAACCACTCAGAGGTCGTGTTAGCTTATCACGACCGTTCGGATGGCGGGTTGTTCACTACCCTCGCTGAAATGGCGTTCGCTGGGCGTGTGGGTGTTCAGGTGTCCTTAGACGCCTTGGGACAGAAAGCAACAGACCCAATTAAGGCGTTATTCAATGAGGAGTTGGGCGCCGTGGTTCAAGTGAAGCAGTCGGACCTGCAGAAACTGATGACTGCGTTCGTAGAAGCAGGTTTCCCGTCTACGTCAATTCACGTTGTAGGAAAAGTCAATGAGGACGCGCAAGATCAATCATTTACTATCATCCACGACTCCCAAGTTATCTTCTCCAGCACCCGCGCAGAGCTCCAAGAGATTTGGTCCGAGACTTCCTTCAAAATGCAGGAAATACGAGATGACCCTGTTTGCGCCGAGGAGGAATTCTCGCTCATCTCAGACAGAGAACACTCGGGGCTTTTCTACGACCTGACATTCACTCCAGAGGTCTCACGGAGCCTGACGCAGAGACCAAAAGTTGCTATCCTGCGCGAGCAGGGTGTGAATGGCCAAATCGAGATGGCCTGGGCGTTCTCTTCTGCAGGCTTTGACGCCGTCGATGTACACATGTCCGATATCCTTACTGGTACCGTCAGCCTTTCCTCTTTCAGGGGTCTCGCCGCCTGTGGTGGGTTCTCCTACGGCGACGTGCTGGGCGCAGGCAAAGGTTGGGCTCACTCTGTCTTACTCAATCCCCGTGCTAGGAAAGAGTTCGCCGAGTTTTTCGAGAGGGAGGAAACGTTTGCGCTTGCAGTTTGTAATGGGTGTCAGTTTGTTAGTCATTTGAGGGGAATGATTCCTGGTGCGAAGGATTGGCCGGAGTTTAAGGTGAATAGAAGTGAGAGGTTTGAGGCGAGGGTATCCATGGTCGAGGTGGTGGAGTGCGAGGAGACGAGGAAGTCAGTGTTTTTGAGGGAGATGGTTGGGTCTAAACTTCCTGTTGCTGTTGCGCATGGAGAGGGAAGGGCATCATTCGAGGACGAGAAACAGATGCAGAGGGTGAAAGAGCAGGGGATGGTCGCGGTGAGGTATGTTGATTCGAAAGGGAAACCGACGGAGAAGTATCCTTTGAACCCGAATGGCAGTGTGGAGGGTATCACCGGGGTGCAGACGCCTGACGGGAGAGTGTTGGCATTGATGCCGCATCCCGAGAGGGTTGCGACGCTTGAAAGTAACAGTTGGTTCCCACCTGAATGGAGGAAGAATGGATGGGGTCAAGATGGGATTGGACCTTGGTCTAAAATTTTCCAGTCCGCGAGGGCTTGGTGTGGGTAGTCAAAGAGAAGGGTAGTGAAAAAAGTGTATGTAATGTAGTATAGAGCTCAGTACACACATGTAATGTCTTTTGGTGTTTCTGGGATACTTGCATGGGCTCTCGATTGAAGCTGCTCTTCGAAATTTGGCTCGTAGAAACAATTTCCAATAGAATGCAGTTTCTTGCCTTTTCAATCTCGACTTGAAGCTATCTTGACCTATCTGAAGCCAGCTTGAACCTTGGAGTCTCTTAGAGCTTGAGTTTCACATCCTATACATAGTATTAGTGGTCGCGTGCTGTCGCGCAAAATCCGCAGGCGCTAAATAAACTGCGCTTTTACCTTGCTTGACACACTTCTGTCCGATTCCTCTTTTAAGTCTTCATTGTTTAACGTTTAATCTTCGTTTTAATACGTGTTCACCTGTCTGCATACAAGGCTCATAAATAATCGGCAGGGTCAGCTTATCATTTTCAGTGGAGTACGCATGCGAACTGACGCCGATTGCAGGGCACTTGACCCTGACTCCGTTGTATACCAGTGAGTTGTGGCAATTATTTTACTTCAGAACGTGCTCATTTCATTGGTATCAGATCATGGATTCACCACCATCTATCGATGCACCAGCAGCAAATCCAAATTCAGTGATAGTCGTCGCGGAGCCGCCAGCTGATACGCTCAACGACCCACCACCTCCATACCCTACACCGGGCCGTACACGACGAGCAAGAGGGTCAAGATCGCATCGACGACCATCAGACGTCCAACGTATCCAAACTACACAAATATCATCTACTAACCACGCCTCACCCGACTACGAAGCCCAATCTTCTTCTCCACACCCATTAACACCCATTCCAGACCCCCTTCGTCGTCCGGATCCAGAAACACCTATTGATGCGTCTGAGACAACACCCCTGCTCGCGCCATCACAATCTTCTCCACAGACGCGGAGGATACAGAGGCCGAGGTCCTTATCTCACGCCAGCACGACTTCGGTAGCACCGTCGCTCGCGCAGACGATATGGACGTTGTTCTCGGAGTATGATTCGGAGGTTGAGGATTCGTGTGATGACGGGGAGGACAGAGACAGAGATCGGCCTGCTCAAACGTTCCGTGATCACGAACGTGAAGAATACACTCGACTAAGCTGCAGCACGTCGGATCCAGACCCAGACGGGTTTTCATCTTCCCCATCTTCCACACACACCCGCAGGAGTGGCGTATTTTCTGCTAGGTCATGGAAGCGATACTTCCGGCCATTGGTTCGAAAACCTTATTATCTATCATTTTTCCATCTTTTGGTGGTGAATTTCCCGTTTGCGCTTGCGGCGTGGGTGTATCTTTTTGTTTTCACTGTGGTAAGTGGTGTCAATATATTCTGTTTTGATTGGTCTAAGTGTTTGTGTAAAACGGTATAGACAGGAACAACGCTACTGATAGCCCTTCCTCTCGGCGCTATACTATGCTTCCTCGATCTCCTAGGTGCTCGGGCGTTCTCTCGAGCAGAGGTTCGTTCCTCTTACCTTAGTCTAAGTCTAGTTTTGACACCCTATCTCACACAGCTCTACCTTCAAACAACCTTCCACTCACCCCTCCCTTTCCCTGCGCCATATCCACCCCGACCCATCTTCAACCGCCACCGCGCACCCACAGCCTCCGAACTTGAATCAGGTCGAGCCGTCATCGGCGACCGACTACCCGAAACTTCATTCTATAAAAATACGTATGCTATGGTGAGTTTATGCCCTCCTTCTCCACCTCCGCCTTTATCTCACCACTCTTCGATACACAGTTCACAGACCCAACAACTTATCAAGCGATATTCTACTTCCTCGTCATAAAACCCGCCATAACGCTCTCGCTCCTTCTCGTCCTCCTCGTTCTTGGCGTGCCCGCGATGGTGCTGGTGCTGCCGGCGCCTGCGGTCTTGAGGGCTGTAAGGAGGATTGGGAGGTGGCAAGCGGGGGTTGCGGTTGAAGGGTTGTATCTCGCTGTTAGGTAGGGTAGAGAAGGGTCAATGTTCCCCGAAGCGAGAGAGAAGAGGGGTTTGACCCTTGAAGTTAGCTGAGGGGCCTGCACTCGTCGGGTATTTCTTGTATTTTCATCCTTCCAAAAGTCACGTCGCCTGCTTCCTCTGGAGACCCCTGGGTGTAACGCGCGCGTGCTTATTTATGTATGTATGTACTACATAAACTTCCAAGTAATATGCTTCCCCTCGCGCTCTTTTACCCTCCAAAGTTGCTCGTTTCTTTCGCGGCGTTGGGTTAGGTATTTACAGAGTTCATTGGCTGGGCGGATTCCGCTGAAACATGTACAAGCGTCTAATCCACAATCCTACAACTAGCGTTTATTTCTTCCGTATTTCTTTACTTTCAATATCCATACTAATTGAATCCTCCCGTCGAAAGCGAGGGCGGTAGCGCATCCTCACCCTCTCCACATCCAACATTAATATCATCCCCCAATGTCAGCTCCACCAGTGACCCATTAACAAACACATCCCAGTCAAGATAACAATTCGATTTGTATGGTTTTCCATTGACCGTGACGTTCTATCATACAACACGTTAATACCTTGGTGCTAAGAAGGAAGGCAACAAAACCTACCTGA
This sequence comes from Neonothopanus nambi, assembly GCA_003987895.1. NCBI lineage: Eukaryota > Fungi > Basidiomycota > Agaricomycetes > Agaricales > Omphalotaceae > Neonothopanus > Neonothopanus nambi. The sequence continues at coordinate 5,952 of RCHF01001986.1, read as the reverse complement.
ACGAAAACATGCCCACCAATCCCATCCGCCGGATTGCCCACGAACCCGTTCGACTTGATCGTGGTCGTAGTGTTGAACAATGGGTTGAAAAAGGAAATAGAGGGGAAGAAGGGCGAGGAAAGGAGGTACTGGCGTGTTGCGGGAACTGGGTAGAGGCCTGCCAGGAAGAAGGCTGCGAAGCTCGCCATTGCGCCTGAGGTGAAAGAGAACAAGAGTTAGGGTAAAAGGGGATGATTAATACGGGGGAGGCAGAAGACTCACCTGAATCTACACGTATGAGAAGGAATGGAGAAAATAAAAAGAGAAGAAAACAACGATCGAGTTAGCATCGCGTCCACAGAATAATCATACTACCCACCATCATTCCCTGGAATCCCACTAACACTTGTATTAAAACTCTTCGCAATAATCATCCTACTCCTTTGCGTGCTCAATCCTGGCTTTCCTGCGTAATGATACATGAAAGGTATCTGCTGCGAAGGTTCGTCCGTAACATCAAAGTATGACTGGTTGAAGATGAAGTCCAGCCGAGAGGTGAAGGATTCCACACCACCTTGGAGGGTGATGAGATGTGCAGTGTCGTGTGGAACGTACTGTATAAGCCGTGAGCGTCGAATGAAGGAAAAAAGAGAGCGAGGAGAAGCATGGTGCATCAGAGTAAATGGAAAAGAAGAGCATACTTGAGAGTACTGTAATGAATAAGAATGAATATGCGTCGCACGGTAGATAAATAAAAGTTAGAACGACACATACCACAATGGGCGAAGACTCATAAAACCCATCCCTATTTGCCGCATTCAAGAAACATGTCGCCATCTCCGGATCATGCACACTACAGTGTCTTGGGTCTGTAAAATTGAACGTTCCGTTCTTGAATCGGGGCTGTTCACAGCGAAAATAAGTATTTTTTGTCAGCATTCGTGTCATTAATATTGAGGTTTGAAACAATAACAGAGCACGCATTGTCGGCGAAGTTATACGGGGAAAGAGTTAAACAAGTGATATACACACCTGCATCATACCCGCAATCTGAGGCGACCCAGGAACCGAAACATTCGGGTTCCATACATTGAAAGAATTTTGCGCTCGAGCCGAGTACTAGTAGAAGGTGACCGTGGTACGAAACGAGTCAGTACTTAGGGATGACGACGATCATGGTAACGACGGCTCACCTTGGCAGCATCATCTGCTTTCCCTAAGATTTTAGCCACTTGTGAGATGGCAAAGTCGCCATAAGCGTGCTAATATTTTACCGCTTCTCAATTGCACAGAACGCATCAAATAGGTGAAGCGCACCTCCAAAGTCCTCGAAACTTGCTTCGTGTTAGCACCTCCAGCATCGAACATATCCTGGGGTATATAATCTATGTCATTGAATCAGCTCTTCGTTTTCACGTTCCAAGTCAATCGTTAGACATACTGAACTCCTTCCAAACACTCGTCTGCCTCCCCTGCAAGTTCCAATCCGGCGGCTGATCCTCTGCATCCGTAATTAACGCACAGTATAGATCCTCTATTGACACATTTAATGCGGAGGCTTGGTCGTGGAATCTGCGTGTCAAGGGATATTAATTGAGGGAGAGAGGTCAAAAAAAGTAGGAAGGAGTGAAGGAGGTCAACACAAAGCAGAAAGGAAAGTAAGAGCAATAAGCTAACGCACTTGACGAAAAATTCTCCAAGTATTGGATCCGCATCTATACCGTACATAAAACATTAGCGTTACATTGTGCTCAAGTAACCGAACAAAGAAATAACTCACTACTTCCGCCCTGGATATACTGCTGCACAGTCGCACCTCTACACTCTGGCAACCACCCCTCGAACCTCCAAATATCAACCAAAGCCCTAGCAATTTCCGCATACCTCTCAGGATCATGCAGCGCCATGAGGGAATATAGCGTGCGATAGGTGTCCCAGTTACAGTAATATGAGTCATAGTAAGGCTCGGTGGAGTTCCAGAGAGGATTTTCGTTGGTATCTGGCGGTAGGAGTAGGACTCATTATATAGGGTGGGCGAGGAAGAGATACATACAGTTTGCAGGGGAGATATGTACCCGATAGAGCTGCAACATCGTCAATTGATTACCCACGTGCTTCCAAAAAAACAAGCCTTCTACTCACTGAGCTATAGAACAACTCTACCACCTCCTTCTCCACCCCATCCATATCTACCTGTACCCTCGCTAGCACATCATTCCACTCCTGCCTCGCATCTTCCTTCACCCTCTCAAAGTCGAAGTCAGGTATCTCCTCCTCCGCATTGGAACACGCTTGTGAGGGTGATATCAGTGATACACCTACACGAGCCAGGATAGAGAAAGGTTCAGAAGCAGTGTTGGATGGGGGAGAGAAGGTGATGAGAGCGCCTAGTTCGTCAACAAAGCCTATACACCGAGGTTCCGAGTCAGGGAACACGCTTGAAAACACTCAATAGAAACCACGCACCGTAATACAGCTGCTTAATATTTGTCGTCCCCTTGACCGGAAAATCACCCAACCAAGCTCCCCACTCCTCCGGAGCCGCCAAATCCCATCCATCACCTCTAAAATCAACACAAACGAATGCGTTGTATCTCCCTGGTCCGAAACTCCCAGCGAATTGGGCCCCACCAGAGACGCTTCCTGTTTTTGTATCGATAGTCATTTCCGGGTTAGTGGAAGAGCGCTGTGCGTCATTTGTTATATCGACGAGCATACGGGGGCGTGTGGTAGATGCTGGGAAGGTGTATCGGTGGAGAGCTGTACGGCGTGTTGAGGTTAGTTCGATTCGGAGAGGGTTTGAGGAGGAGAGGTTGGTGGAGAAGTAGCCTGGGGAGGCGGAGTCATCTGGTGTACCTTCAAGAAAGGAATAGGATTCAGTATTCAATATCGAGCGAAGTAGAAGTACTCACCGTCGGGAAGAACGTTCCTCAAAATCTTCCTACTCTCTAATGAAGTCGGGCATTCCTCAAATGAAGAACAGTTGGAGAAAGCCCAGAGTTTGAAATTGGACAGCGACGGAGACCCTCCTGTGCCAGTGTCGTGTAGCTGTGAGAAGCCTGTGGCGTTGAAAGTCGCGTTGGCGTCGTATCCTGCTTGCTATTCCCATTCCAACTGCATCAGTGTCGGATCGAGTCGAGAAAAAAGAAGAGCAGGACTCACGTTTCCAGGTGAATCAGTATCCATCCCTACTTTGACCATCCCATGGGGTAGATTCGCTCCAGGGAATACATGTCCGCCATTTGTTGTCCCTATGAAAAGATTAACGAAACTTGCGGGATCTGTGCTCCTAGTCGTGTTTGCTGTCAATGTCGATGTCAATGACAAGACTTCTGAGTGCGTCGTCCTATAAAATTGAAAATTATTAGACTATTAAAAGAAGGGAAGCTAAGAGTGGGCACTTTGCAGCAACGACTCCTACCAAGAAGAATATTCCGCCACCTGTGATCCTCATGGGTGAACTAAGGTGTGAAGACAAAAATGACCTAAAGCCTCATATAAATACCTCTCCAAGTCTGCCTCGAAGTTCGAACGTACACCCTGACTGTACCTTAYCACACCTTCTCGTCTTCCTATATAGAATTCCAGAAGCTCATTGGTTCTGAGTGCGACAGGTCATCTGCAACATTGTCATCGCCGCTACCACAAGACCATAAGCTAAAGACTGTCATTGGAAGTAGTATTGAATCGTGCAGCGGCAAGTCTGGCCCGTATCGAGGTGATGTCCCTTGAGTGTCCAGCGATGGAATCAGCAGGGTATATTGGAGAGTGGTCAAGTGGTTCGTCGAACGCCGGTTGAGAAAATACGAATTTGAAGAAGCTGGCAGTGATGGGTATCCGGGAAGTGGTTTGTTTGCAGCCACCTTTATGCGGGTTGTGTGCGGTGACCGGTCACGGAATTCAAGCTCGAACTTGAGAAGCTCTCAAATTGAATTTGAGTCTTCCTGACCTCTATTGTATGGTTGATTAGCAACTCTCTCAGGCGGAAAACGAATATCACGGTCGAAAATAGATATATAGAAAGAGTAGATAGAGGTAAAAGCAAAGGACTCAGGAGACGGTCCCCCGTACTACATGAAGAACGTCATTCTTGCCTCGAGGCACATGACAGTGCTTGGCTACTAGGCGCCAGTATGGTGACCAATATAAACTACATATAGTGAAGGCTACTAGTACTCAATGCAAGAAAGCAACTGCTGGCAATGCATCACCCATTGTCAAGTCATAAATAATGAAGAAGTACAAAGGGGAAACTAGAAAAAATTGAGTGAGGTTTATGGCTGAGAAAGGCATTTGATTACCTTAGAAAAACAAAGTAGGAAATTACTAGGACTCAAAATATTTTACAAGCATGATTTTTGGTCAATTGCAGCCATACAACTTACTAGTGAAAAGTTATCTTATTCAAAAGTCAATTTTATACTTTGCCAACAAATAATTATGCTTAGGAAGAAATGGGCTGCCCCCAGTGAGAGAAAGACAGGCAGAAGGAAAAGTAAGGCTGCATAGTAAATTTACACTAAAAAGAGAATCAGACACAGAACTCAGGTTTTAGATCAGACTGAAGCAGTGAGAAAGGCAAGAAGAAAAGAATCTGCGGCTGATTTAAGAAACATAAGCCATGAAAGTGCTAGTATATTTTACTTACTATTTCTGAGCCAGTTTCACTCCATTTGTCTTCAAAATTCTCTTTGCTACTGTTGTTGCTTTTATGTGAATATTGTGTTGGTGTTGAACATGATAGGAATCTGATTGCTGCCTAGTTTTCTGTAGGTGAGCAAGATCTTGAATATACTCCAGAGTATTAGGATGATCCTCTCCAAGAACTATCTTTGAATTGGCAACCACCATTTTCATAATCCGCTCAGCCAGCTCATACCTAAGGAGTATAGGGTAGGCCTGTGCTAGAGAACACATAAAAATGAGTGTGAAGGGATGTTTGCCTCCTAGTGCTCTTTCCAAGGCTATAACTGGTTCCTCTAGTAAATCTGCAGCCTCCTTCCACTTCTCCAAAAAAGAATAGGTTAAAGCTAGGTTGTGAATCCTGATAAAAGTAGATGGATGCATCTTCCCTTGTAGTCTTGTTGAAACCTTAACTAGCTTCTCCTGAAGTATCTCAGCCTCCTTCCACTTTCCCATATCAGAATAAGTTGAGGCTAGGTTGTCAATACTAGTAAGTGTCTTTGAGTGCTCCTCCCCTTGTACTCTTTTGAGGACATCAACTAACTTCTCTTGCAGATTCTTAGCCTCTTTCAACTTTCCCAGATTAGAAAAGATTAAGGCTAGGTTGCTGATACCAATAAGAGTAAATGAATGCTCCTCTCCATTTACTCTCTTTGAGACATCCACTACTCTTTCTTCCAACTCTGCAGCTTCTTTTAACTTTCCCATCCTAAGATAGGTTGAGGCTAGATTGTGAATCTTGACAAGAGTCTTTGGATGTTCCTCTCCTTGCACTCTTTTTGAAACATCAACTAGCTTCTCTTGCAACTTCTCAGCCTCTTGCAGTTGCCTCAGAGCATGATAGGTTGAGGCTAGATTGTCAATGCTGGTAAGAGTGTCTGGATGCTCCTCTCCTAGCACTCTTTTCACAACCACAACTAGCTTCTCTTGCAACTCTGCAGCTTCTTCCAACCTTCCCATATTAGAATAGGTTGTGGCTAGACTATTGATACTATTAAGAGTATCTGGATGCTCTTCTCCTAGCACTCTTTTCMTGRCCACAACTAGCTTCTCTTGCAACTCTGCAGCTTCTTTYAACCTTCCTATATCATGATAGATTGWGGCTAGATTATTRATACTGGTCAGAGTCTCTGGATGCTCCTCTCCTAGTACTCTTTTCACAACCACAACTAGCTYCTCTTGCAACTCTGCAGCTTCTTTCAACCTTCCTATYCGTGGATAGATTGAGCCTAGGTTATTAATACTAGTAAGAGTCTCTGGATGCTCCTCTCCTTGTACTCTTTTCAAAAT